>QFEU01010107.1:8249-40003 GCA_003316345.1 Tricholoma terreum
GGCTACAAGTACAGAGGAAACAGTCATTTCGGAGGGATCGGACGTCGTACCGAGCCTCCTAGTTAAAAACCCTCTTTCTCGAATATTTCGGCAATCTCTTCCTTCTCTTCATCTTTCATTTCGTCATCAAGGATGGCGCGGATCTTTTGGGCTGGGGTTCCTTTTTTGAACCGTCCAAAGTTTTGGCGAGGTGGAGGTCTGTCTCCTTTCTTCCTACAGGTGGACGACAGATGTCCGGGTTCATGGCAAATAAAGCATAATCCCTTTTTGATATGCTCCATTCGTTCTTGCTGGGTAAGGCGGTTGACATCCATAGCGTTTGGATCTTTGGTAGAGGTCGATTCTTTAGCCTGCGCTGTAAAGGTGGATTCGTAGGAACGTGTGGTAATTCCTTTGATTCGCTGCGCAATGGCTTGAGCCCTTCTCCAATTTCCATCGAACCTGGACGCCGCTTCCTTCCATCCTTGAAGCGTGGTAGGCGGTTTCTCCATGGTGAAGACTCGCTGGAGTAATTTCGGATGTAAACCGTCAATGAAATACTCAACGAGTGCCGCATCTTCTTTGATGTTCGTTCGGCTGGCGATAATAGAGAATTCCGCAATATATTCTTCGATTCGTTTCTCTCCTTGTTTGAGAGTTCGAAGATCTGTCTTGGCGGCTCCTTCGTCATCGATAGGGGTGAAATCGATTAGGACTAATTTCTTGAAGTCCTCAAACTTCAGAAATTTGCTGTCGAGGAATTCTTCGGTCTTAGTCAATTTCCAAGATGCCACTACTCCTTTGCTCATGAACGAGAGCGCGAATAGGACTTTCTTTTCATCCGAATCATAGATTCCATCGTTAACCCTGAGGTACATCTCGCAGTCTTGAAGGAACTTCTTAGTAAGTTTCCTGTCTCCATCGAAGTCAGTTGGGGCTTGCATTTTGACTTCTTTGGCGGTTCCGGTAGGTGCCATGATGATAGTTGGTGAGTCGGGTGGTAGGGTAGAGGTGGATGGGATCGGTTCGGGTGTGTTAGGTCTGGTTCCGTAGATTTGTTCGTAAGTCGGTTTGGGTGGTTCTTTGGGTGCAAAGAATTCATCAAAGAACTCTTTCGATCAATTTGCTTCTCTTAGAAGTTTTCTTTGATGTCTTTTGTTTGGCAATTCTGCTGGAGGATCTTCTCTTGGCAGAAGTTCGTCTGATAGCGGTTTATCTGTGGCGCTGTATACCCAAGTCTTTTGGGTTCGGCTGAATCTAATGTGTACTCCGTTAAGCTTTCCGCTTCCTAAGGAGTGTCCGGGAATATATCCGGGTGGTGGGTGTTGAAGGGAACGTTTGATCAGGGCTTCCGATCCTTCCCAAGACGTGGTGGTGAATTGATGCGCCTAAACCTAAATAGGTTGGCGGTTTTGATCAGCTTGACCTTTTGTTAAGGGCGATAGCCTATAACTCGGATCTAAGTCTAATCAATCAGGGGATCAACGCGTGAGGCTTTCGTGCGTTATCTAATCAGATGAACAATGGAGGCTTTCCGTGTTCAAGATCGAACGATGACGTTAGTTGCGACTAAGTCGAGTGAGATTCGAGTATAAGCATTATATTGCCTAGATCAAGCTGGGGGCCTTGACCGATTATACTACTGCTTTTATACTAAGGACTGTGGCTATACGATCCTTGAAACTCGTGAGTCAACTACATAGCTCTGCGAGTCAGAGAGCATAAGTAAGAGTCGAGACGAGTATATATGAGTTGTAAGGCTATGTACGAGTCGAGACGAGTCATGAGATATAGATACGGTGAGCCCGATAGATAGGAGTCGAGATAAGCAAGAATAGAAAAATTTGTAACATATTTGGTTAAGTTTGGGGCTCATCAACAGGTTTTTGCATTTTGTTCAGTTGAAGGGGTTGTGGCTGTGCTACTCTAAAACCTGTTTTTTTACATCTGAATTGCATCTGAATAATGAAGGTAGAGCATACAGAGATGGATAACTAATAAAATCAAGTAGTTGTCTGATTTCCAAGTCAATTGGGCACTATTTTCTAGGGTATTATCATAAGTCTATATATTTGTCATCATTTGTCAACATGACACTGATGATAATTGTTGACCAACTAGATACCAGAATTCTGGGCCATTTTCAAGGATTATCTTAGCTCTATCTAAAATCCATTAACTGATACACCTCTTACATACTGATATTTGTTGACCATCAACTGAAATGTTGATAGTGTTCTGATAAGTTTATCTCAGGCTATCTCATTACATAACATTCTGCAAATAATTATCATTGCTAACTAGAAATATCAGGGTCCCCCCATTTTTCTGATGATTGATGATACTGAAGTCATTGAGAATCTGTGCAAATGCAGCAGCAAGGTTCAATCCAAAATGTGACATGGCCACCTTGACAAGATCAAGAAGCATGGCAACAGTGACACTGTTCTGCTCAAAGTGGACTGTAATGGCAACATAGGCTTTGTGGTTAGGCAACATCCATGCATCCATTGCAAAGTTCAGGGTGCTGTCATATCCCTGTAAAAGATTCAATATATTCAGCTCTAATATCATATTTACACACTTGTCACCCACCTGCAGCATTGTTGCAATCCTCTGGTGACACTGAGTGAAGACTTTCTTGATATTGTGGAAAACCATTTTGGGTGAAGGTATGTAGTATTTGGGCTGCCCAGTCTTCATCAGAGATTGAAAGCCTCAATCTTTGACAATGCTAAATAGTCAAATGCTTTCTGAAACCCATCAGACAATCTCTGCTCTGCCAAGAATAATTTCAGCATGGCCACAGCTCTCTTTTGAGGAACATACTATGATTCTGTCTTAGTATGTTGTTGATGGGAGTAAGTTACTTTATTCTTGCCAGCCCTCTTAAAAACCATCGTAATTGACCCATCTTTTGATGTAGCTTTTGCCATGGCCTCTCATGCTGCATGAACATTCTTGGTTTGACTCTCAGCTTTTATTGCCTCTTCACTCCAACAAATCTTGGCATGGCATCGTAAATTGCTTGTTGATTTGGTATCTCCTGTATCCAAGTAGCATTAGACATGCTAGCCATGCTGACCTTTCTCTTTGCAGTGCTTTGCATTACACTTGAAGACATGAGCTCGATGGCCATCAATGTGATCAACATTGGGCATCAGTTTGAAAAGACAGTAACATTGGACAAGAACTGACTTATTTAATTTATCTTCTGCAGTCTCTTTGGGTTCTTCATTGTCAATCTCCATGATGTCAGGACCACTGGGATTGTTGTCATTATTGCTCCCATCAGCAGCCTCCAGGATGTGGCCTGGATTGGTGAGATGTGCATGCCCCACAAGATTATCCTAATCTTCAATTTCTTCTATTTTAGCAGAGGCCTACTGGCTTTCAAAACTACTAGCACTTGTTTCCTTAGCAGGGCATGGTATTTGGCTTGGGTTTGTTAGTGAATTCATTGTTGTTTTTTGTCTTCTTGTTCTTGAGTAGTAGTGGATCAGTGTTCTTTGTGACATGAGTAGACTGTTTTCATTTGTGAGAATTTGAAGCCTATAATTCAGAAGCAGCTTCACTAGAGCTGGAGGGGGACATTTTAAAATAAACCAGAAGGCCAAAGATATGAGTAAAACAACACCTGTATAGTTTTTTTTTCCGCAGTGCCATCCACTATACATACAATGACCATATATAGTAGCATGCCCCATGGCACAACTTGTGGCATGACCATTTGGAGGATGCTTTGTCTGCTTGTTTTGTAGTAACTGTATACCTTGTCTATTGAGCCCACCTTTGTACCTGTCAACCTGCTATGTGGGTATGGGTTTTTGGAGGGTTAGAAATTATCTACCTGTACCCCTACCCACCTAAACCCTTGACTCATACCCATGCAGATATTGTAACCCTTGCCATATACTAAATGTTGTTTTTCTGATGTTTTCAAGGTCACTGAATCTGAATCTGAAGTTGGTTTGTCCCCAAAAAATTGCATTCACCCTATATGGGGCTTTGTTGACTTTGATTGTCCACAACTGTAAAACTAATGAAAACAGTTAGTGTGTTGAGAGAAACAAGAAACATAAAATTTACCTAGGGCACAAATGATACCTATCATTGTTTGTGCCCTTTTTGCCAGTGGGTGCAACTCATATAGCTTGTTTACAGTCAGGTGTTATTTTCTGGCACACATGCAGTGGCAGAGTCTGTTGCATCACATGCACACAGAACATGTGATGCATCAAAACCTGCTGCCAGTGCATGAATTGCATTTACATACATTTGTATACTCACACAAGATGTGACAAAAAAGGTTTGGTTTGAACCAGGTTCAGCAAGGTTCAGAGATTTTAAACCTTTCCTGAACCTAGAACTGAACTTGTGGTCCAGTTCTACCTATCCACCTGAACCTTGGACCAAACTTTGGTCCAGTTCTGAAAAGTTCAGATTTGAACTTTGGTTTGGAACCAGACTGCAGCATCCATAGATTCAAGCTGTATGATACATAAACTGAATATAATAAGGTAGGCCTCATATGGTAGGGTTCAGAAGTGACAGGGGTATGGTAAGGGTATGGCAGGGGTATGGCCATATCTTTCCGGTATGAATCCCAATACCCTAGGAAGAAGTTTATCATATGTGGGTAATATATAAGGCTATAAGAAACCTCAGGTCATTAAGCTGCAAAAGGGCATTTGCATCCAGCAGAAAGCTAAGGGTATGAAAAAATCCACCTTTTCCGAGTTTTCTGCATTTTTTCATACCCTTAGCTTTCTGCTGGATGCAAATGCCCTTTTGCAGCTTAATGACCTGAGGTTTCTTATAGCTCAGCTCTGAAGATGCCAAAGAGACTATCTGAAAAGTTCATGGTTGAGGTCAATGACACAAAGGATGGGAAATTGCAATACACACCTGATGGGAAACTTCTCAAGAAGAAGATTCCAATATCGAATGGTTGCTTTCAAGATGGGACAGTGCAAGAATTCTACTTTCTTCCAGGACATCCCCAGGCTGGATGGTTCAAGGGAATGGCCAACATTCTTCAAGAACAGAAATTTGAGAATGCATTGTGACTCAAAGCACAATATGGGAAAAAGTTCTCTGATTGTCCATCAGATGATAAGGATGCACAGTGTTGTTGTTATTGCATTCTTTTCAACCAGCCAGACTTCATGAACATTGAGTCATTGCTGGAGATCAAGGCAAGGGCACAAGGGTTCAAAGTTTTCTTCTTGCCAAAGTTCTATCCCAAGCTGAATCCAATGGAGCAATGCTGGGACTATGGCAAGTGAATGTACTGCTAATTTCCACCATCATTGAAGGAGGAGGACTTGGAACACAACATGGTTGATTGTCTCAAGTCAATCCCCCTAATCACCATTTGGCAGTACATGGTTGTCCTGATAAGGCTGATCACTTATCTAATCGGACTTCAATTACAGATTTTTCATCCACACCAACCATTTCATGGATGCATACAGAAAAAATTTGAATGGCCCTCAAGCTGCATGGGCCACAAAGAAGTATCACAGTCATCATGCTATTTCAGAGACCATTCTTCATGAGGTGGAAAAGGCTGGCATCCAGTGACCCCCTTGTCTGGAAATATCTTAGTAATTTGGCTCCTTCTAATGTATATACTGCTCTTTGTAATTGTCCAAAAGGTACCTCACATCCTTCATGGTTACAGACTATTGTTCCCAGTAGTGTTTGGTGTTGGCACTGTCAACAAGTCCCTGGGCAAGTGCATCACAACTTCGTCACAAGCACATGATGACCACCCTAGCATATGAGGCCTACCTTATATTCAGCACAATCAGAAATGACACTAAGCATGAAATCAGGCAGCCATATCAGTAATGCAGCATTAATTGGGGCCTGGCCAACCAAGAGGCAGAACAAATCATTGTATGGCAGGTGATTTGGAGCCCAATTTTCTCTGCCTCAGAGTGCCCTACGACTGACCTAACCTTCCAAAAGCTTGATGTCAATATTTTTTTTGTGGGTCCAGAGGACCCCCCCTCCCCCCCACATGATGTGCTGGATTTGGGTGCTGACACCCCCTTGGAAGCATCAACGTCGAAGGCTCTAGAGTCCGTGTGTAGTCGGACTCTTCGAAACAAATCTCAAGACTGTATGCGCCCGGGCGGGCTGCGGTGATTCTGGAACATGGCGGTAATCGGGAGCGACAAAGTGGGGATGATCAAAGTCATTGACATTGCGGAACTCAAAAGAATAGGGCACCAGACAGTCCAGACCATCACGAACCATCCGGAATCAGTTGCGTTATGAATTCTTGAGATCCCGGATTACAGCACATTCTATGGTTGCTGGTGGGCGGAGAAGAGTTGTCGTGAGGTCGGTTTACGTAGCGAAATTCGCGGAATGAATGCCCAGAGACTCGGAGAAATTGCACTATACATAGCATGCCGGCACTTGCCGAGTCGATGTCCTCTCCGTCCTACTCAGGAAACCAAAAGCCCTGTACGCTGGTTACTATGCAATCACCTGAAAAACTTGGTTGGCCATCATGACTTCGATTGCGAAACCTTGTGACGCATACACTGTTTTCAATAGTAGTCTTGCGAAAGACCTACCATCAATCCAGTCAACATACGCCCCTCTTCGCTGCAACCCACATCCTCAGTTATACTGCGGTTTGGAACTCGATCCATGCCTCTCAACTTACACGACAAGCTCGACGCTTCGTCCACCAACTTGCTGATATCCCAGTCTCCGAATGACGATCCTCAAATTCTGGAAACCGTCCCCAGGCGATCCTCGCATCGTTTTTTGGTTTGGGTGGTGAACGTCCTCGTGCTTTGCTTGTCTCTCTTCACCATACATTACTCCATCACGAAATTCCCGGCCGATGTACAGTGCGGAAGGCAGCTGTCAACATACTGTACGTTCGCTGTTTGCTGGTCCAAGTCATGTTAGAATACTCACTCACTATAAAAACCATCGTAGCTCCCGTTTTGGAAGCTATCGAGTACCAAAGTGTATACTTCAACGGCACACTGCACCACCCTTCTCCCTATCGAGGCCCTCCCAACGATGAATTAGACGCTACTTGGGACCCAAGCGCTACAGACTTCCGTAGGTAGTCTTCCGATGTGACCATTTACCGAAGTCATCCTGATTTTTCTCGATCAATATTAGCGACACCCATTCGAGTCGAGAAGGATACGCTCTTGAGGGCCGGAAAGCCAGCTAGGCTATCAAGGGCCGGGTTCCGCGAAGGAGGTGGAGGTTACATGTGCACGATTGAATTCACACATCAACTCCACTGCTTGGTATGTCAATCATTATGTTTATCTACTTGATCAAACTCCAACGAGTCCGACCAGAACGCTTTGCGCAAAGTCACATACAGAGATTACTACGAATCTCGTGGTGACCCGTTCTTCCATGGGTCAGCCGAGATGCTTAGGACCCATATAGGTAGGCCTTTGTGTACTTGTCATGACTTTACCGTCCTGAAAAACACCTGTAGATCACTGCATCGAGATGTTGAGGCAATTCTTGATGTGCAATGCCGACACTGGTATTATCATATACGAATGGGTCAAAGGTGTCGGCGATCCATACGCTAACTTCAACACACGGCATACGTGCAGGAACTATAACAAACTCATGGACTGGTACTACGACCACCAAGTCCATATGAGGAAGGAGGAGTTTTCACGGCTAGAAGACACAGTCGATTTACCTACATGGCCTTAAACGCCCGAAATGTACTGCCTGTAAATATCCCGTTTCCTGTTATGAGAGCCTATTTTCTGAGATAAATGACATCCGAAAAGTAGCGAATGCCGCACTACTGCTAGCGTGAAGATCAGCATAACGTCGTGTGGTGACCGCGACGAGAGGATTTTGAACAATTGTCTTCGAAATCGTGGGTTTCGAGACTACAGACTACAGTAACGACTTAGTCTGGACTCTCGACTAGGCCTATCTGCCGTACAGTCCGTCGGAACTCCGAACAACTTACAGAACTCGGGTCTTCTACTAGTGACTCCTATTTGCTCTGATGGAATATCACTGAGCTAACAACACCGCCGATGACTCGGAAACCCGAAAGCAACGATAGTCATACTGAGAATCATGATGAGGCTGCTGGAAGGAAGGAAGGAATGCCGGCGATGCGGAGTCATCTACTAGCTGGGTCGATGAGTCGAGCTTTGCGAGCCTGAGGTGCCCTTCAAATTCTGCCATATTGTACATCATGTACAGGTGGTCCTTCCTACGTGAGTGCTATCTTCCTAAAATTTCCTAGAACACTACCTAGTACCGAGCCACTTACCAATATTACCATCAACGACTCCGATCACCACCACTGAAATCTGTATTGTAGAATCATAGTACGTCGCGTTATTTGAAGTCACCGACCCACAACCCGAATGCCCATGACTGTGGTATACATCATACATAATAGTCTCCTTCACGGATCTTATAGGTGGTAAGTTATATGTATGTTAAGTTTGGCCAGTGATGGTGATTGTACGCAGATCATACCTCTTACGACAACTCCGAGTCGGCAGCGAAGAACAGAATCCGTTGTTCTCCACACACCACCCGGTGCGTCGTGACAAAGATGCGACTTTAGGATCATCGATGAAGTGTTATCGCTTAAAGGGGAATTGTCCACTTGAATTCTGGTTCGAAGCGAGGATGTGCGGCTTTTCTGGCAGCTCCGAACCATTCGGCGCCATATAAATGAGTTTCAATGTTGCCAAAGCCCACCTCGTGCTGTAACCACTAGTTCTAACCAAGTTCTCAGAGCCTCAGTGAATATGGAACAGTTCACTCCCAAGTATCTCCCTCTCCACCGAGAGCACAGTGGGTCTTCAGAAAAGCTACTTGAGCAATCTGGGGAAGACGAGCACCAGACACCTGAGCCAGTTCGAAGGCGGTTTCTACGTCGCTTTCAGCTGCCGTGGTTGGTACACACCTGTCTATTCTCCTTCAACTTGCTCTTCTTTTTTGTGCAACTGTTGCGCGAGGCCGGGCCTCCTACCACCGCTGCTTGTCTCGAACAGATGGAAGTTTATTGTATGACTGCAATCCGAGCTTTGAAGATACACTTTTGACTCACAATTCACTTACAGCGCCTGCGCTCAGTGCGGTCGAGTATGAGTTGACAAAGGTGGATGGTGTGCTTGATTCTGTAACTCCATTTACTGGTCCTGGACCCACGGTGGACGCTGCATGGGAGCCCTTTCTCTTCAACGATACCTGTATGTCGCAGAATTTCACATAATCCTATCTCCGACGTTGATGCTACGCTGCTGTATCAGTGAAACCAATTCGGCTTTCCGACGAAGAGCTCAGGAAGTTATACAAAGATGGTCGTGCTTCTAATGTTCGTTTTAGCGAGGAGGATGGCGGCGGAAGCATGGGGACCCTGAACATGGTCCACCAATTACATTGCGTGGTGCGTACATTATTTGCGATGTTAAATGAGTATGTTGATTCTAAAAGCCATGTAAAGAATTTTTTCAGGAAATACACATATCCTGCTGATTATCCAGAAATACAGGACTGGTGGAACACAAGACCTATTTTCGTGAGATATCACATTGGTACGTTTTATTATCCCTTCTCTTTGTGAAACCTGACTGTTGTGTCTAAAAGATCATTGCATTGAGCTCTTGAGACAGGCAGTCATGTGCAACGCCGATGTCGGGATCGTTACGTACGACTGGGTTGACCAATTTAGAGGTCCATATCCCGATTTCAACATGTACAAAAAATGCCGAAACATGGACAGAATCATCGACTGGATCAATCGGAACAGATTACATATCGAAAGGGACCATCTGGATATGCTCGGAGATGAAGTTCCGTTGACGAAGCCTCCGGGTGCGACCCAGATGCCAACATGGGAGCGCGACTAGATTAGGGCATCAGTGAAGTTAGGAAGCCCACGCTTATAAGGTAGTGGTATTGAATGAGGCGCCTGCATTGTACTTTTGTAGTCGAATCACAAACCATCGCGATGGTGTCAGGGAATCGCAGCTAGATTTCTTCGTTTCTGGCTGATCATGACGATTAGTGGGATCCCTTGGAAATCGAACGTTCATCCGTCAAGACTTCGATCAGCGACGCATTGCAAGTCCGGATGCTAGGGAGAGTCGGCTGCAAATATTTCATTCCATTTTTTTTGCCTCCGACTTCAGACTCTGCCGGTTCGAGATTAGTGAAAGCAAGTGCCTGGTACCAACCATCATTATTCGTACCCTTTCAACTTAGACTACACTTTCTACATCCTGAACAAAAAAGAAAGGTGTATTCAACTATCTATTACAAGGATATGCATCACCGCTTGCTGCCAGCCTCGCGCTCAAGGTACTTCAGGGCGATCGACCGTGTTTGCAAAGTGTGTGGGACAGGAGTACTATGGCACTGTGGCCGGTGCGACAGTCCTGCATCTTGTCAAAGTTGTTTCTGCATCAATGCAAAGTGTTGAACTCGGAATGCGGGTTTTGGAAGCTTTCGACCCATTCGTAAGTAATAATGCCAGTGTCGTCGTTGCACATGAGAACTTGTCCTAGCATCTCGACGCAATGATGTCCAGATCGTACACCAGGACCCTGTTCGCAGGCAAACACATTGATATGAGGAAGACCTACCTCCTGACTGTCTCAGGTTTCGCATCGAAGATGGGATCCCCTTTCAATGCCTTCGTAGTGGTCTTGATAAGTGAACTTTCGCATGAAGTTCTGTCGAGAGTGGTCGCAGGGCCCTGAGTACAAAAGAACATCAAGAGAAGTGTCGACCTACCAGACAGTGTAGTTGGTGTGTGCATTCGATCGGCCTTGTAGCCGCCACAGCGAACTCAGACACTCGGAGTGGCAGTGCTAGGTATCAAGTTGAACAAGGTTGAAATGGGGGTGGGCGGTTGCGGCACAAGGATGCGTACGATCTTGGAGGGTGCAGTCGGGGTGCCATTGAATCTGATGTTCACATACTGAGGTTGTCATGGGGAGGAGCTAGGGGTGGCTTAGATAGTAAGGAGGTAAAGGCTATTGTAATATTAACTCAAAGGTACGCACTGTATGTCCGTCGGGAATGTCATGGCGGAGTAGACCAAGATAGAGAGAGCAAGACCAAAGACGAGGCCATCTGCCAGCGAGAGCAGCCAATGACGCTAGGACTGCTTGCGGATGATGCCCGCCGGGTGACCGTCATCACTGCAATCTGGAGACTGTAATATCAACTTCTCTGAGGATGGCTTCAGCTCCTCGCTCCTCGTTGTGGTTGAGAGTAGAGGTAGACCGCGGCATCGCTAAGGACTTGGTGACGCAGATGATGAGAAAAGGCGCGTTTACTGAACAGACTAATAGCCAGTTACACCATGTCCCTGGTCAATACATTGTTGTTCTGATGATCTCCCGACATCAATACGTGTCGGGTTTGAATGCCAGAAAAACAGCCAGATGGAGGGGATATTAGATCGATAACCGTGAGCTGCGGGAGCCAATTGCAGGAGTAGACTATACGTATATGGGGTTGAACAAGTTATGAATCCTCCCGATGCCCGGTGATTGGAGGAGTCAGAAAAGACAAACCAGAGATATTGGCCGGGACGTCAAAATTCCTAGATCAGCCTGCACATTGTCTGTATTTCACATTAATATCTGATACGGGAATGCCGAACACATATCTTCGAGGGCGAAGAAGCAAGATCTTTCTCTGCACGTCCAGGATCACCCCAAACCGATGGCTCGGACATCTACATAGGGCAGGCCTGATAATATGCGGCAAAAGGATGAATCCGGAATCGCCGAACCGTCGCTCTTAGGATGAGTCAGGAGTCTTGGGTGACCAGCGTGTTTTGGGCGTGTTCGCAAGCTGCCAGTTTTGGTCCACGCATGCTGGCTATCATTGGAAGAGATCACCCTCTAGTGCCAAGTTCACTAAAGCGAACAGTCCGTCTGGATAGAGATTTAGTTCATGGACGAGTCCCGGAGGGGAAGAACGACATGAGCTTCCGTGCCCAAACAGGTTAAGATGTACATATCATCCGATGCGGGGAGTTGAGAAGTCTTTCTGGCATTGCCAGATGGATGATATGGAATTGCATATCCGTGAACAGCAAACCCCTTAACAACTTTCCTTCTCGTCTACAACCTCGAATGTACACTTATAACCTGGTTGTTGAGGAATAAGATTTTCCCACGCCTATTGCGTGGTCGTCCTTCACCTCAACCGCTCACTCTCCTTAGCTTATCCATGCCGACCACCTTGTAGATTATGTCCACCTTCAAGCTTCAAGCTTCAAGCTTCAGGCCTTAGCACTTCAGCGTCCCGCCTGCTCTGCTAGCTGTCACGCTGGCGCCCCAATGTTGGTTCTACTACCGCTTGCCCGCCTTCTGCCATGGTCCACATGCAGAACAACAATCATACACCCCACTTGATAATCCTAGTACGACATGGTGGCGGTTACGGCTATGGGGTTGTGAGACATCATTTGTGCAACCACATTGCCAATCGTTCCTATACCATGATTGTAACCTTAAGCATCCAATTCTCCCTTAGGCTCGCATAACACTCCTATTCCCGTCCCCAACGTTCGAGTGCTAACTCCTACCATCATGTCAATTAGTTCAAGATCCTCGCAAGTTACTCGGTTCATCCATTCTTGCTTTCGGAAATCTCTTGCGGTATAAGCTTGTGGATTACTTGCAACGACGGCAGTAACAGGTGCTCCGTTATGTGCGACTTCTATACGCATAAGCAAAACATTTCTCGGTGATCCAGCATCCGATCGAATACAGCTTTATCCACACCCTTTTGAGACCGCCCATGGGGTACCTCCCGACGTATTGCGCAACCTGTACCTCAGTGAGGTAAAGTCGAGGCTAACTCCAGATGGCACGCTTGTCCTGGTGTTGATTGATCACGGATTAGAAGCAGCTGGTACTCTTGTGATTGATGGGACTGAACTGTGATCTGACGAAGGCAGAGGTGGAGGTCGGTGTGCTTGGAGCTAGAGGAAAGATCATCCTGATCAGTACTGCACGTTATTCGGCTGACTGGATAGGCCCATCCTGGACCCTTTTGGCCGCCGTCGGTGCTGATCAAGAGGGCCCCTCCATTGCTGTATCAGGTTCCGGAGAATATCGCCGAGACTTCATCACGATGGCCCTTATTGCAGCACACGCAGAGGAGTCTCAAATTATGGCTCCATGGCCGGTGTCACGACGAACATGGAGACCGTGCTCCTCAACACAATCATGATGACTTTGGTCCTGAAAAGCTGGTAGTCTCATCCGCTCGCCTGCCGATACCAAGTCCAGAGCAGTTCCGTCACTGGTTCCACCGTCTCCGCGACTCATGATGCCATTATCTTTGAACCCCATCAGACCAGATCAGACCCCTAAATTATCCGATTCATTGACTGTGGTGCGCACTAGCTAGGCCTTCAGCCAGAGATACAGATTCGGCTCTCAGGCACTTTCAACGAGGTTGAAGCACTAGGCTTCGCTCCAGTACATTGGTGCTCATGTTCAGACCCCTGTCCTAGTGCAAAGCCCCCTCCAGTCTAAAGTTCACGCCACTGATACGGGGGAGATATAGGAAGTTTTATGCCCTTGTAGCTTAAGCTCGGATATATACCCGCGACTGTAGAAATAGCATGGAAATGATTAATATCGCCAGCTAGATAACATCACACATTGCACACTCGCGTTCTGACGCGCACACATGATTGCGTGACAAGGAACGTAACGCCAATTAGTCCCAATTGGCAAATTGTCCTTTTTCTCAGACGTTGCTGTGGAAGTCTCTCGCACAGCAATGGCGAGTCGAGTTACCCGACAGTCCGCGCGCAACCTCGTGTCGCCGTCGCCGACTTCTGGTACTGCAACCACCAATGTGTCACCTTTATTCAGTGCTCCAACATCTACTAAAGAAGCTGAATCACCACCCACATCTGATATTGACGACTCAGAACTAATCGTCAAGAGACGTACGACAAGAGCTCGTTCAACTGCAAGAAAAAAGCGTGCAGCCTCGAGCGACCTTGACGCGTCTGAACCCGAGGATGCTCCCACCAAGCGCCCTGCGCCAAAACGTCGAGCTCTTTCCAACAGAGCATATGTTGAGATACCCTACAAGTCGGTCAAAGAGAAAAAGAAAGCTGTGGTGAGCTTGTCCTACCTGAGACTCACGAATAAACTCTGATCAGACTCCAAGGCAACTAGAGGCAAAGGAAAAGGCAAAGCCCCTGTTCGAGGCTCTTCCCCTGCAGTAGAAGACGAAACTCAGTCAGAACCAGGCCTGGAATTTGACGAAGACCAATCGGTTGAAGAGTCTGACGACAGTGGATCTGACTTTGTGGGTTCCGACTCGGAAGTAGAGGTGCACGCACCGGACAACAGTGACAGCGAGGCACAAGGGCTCATGTTGGACGCTGCGATCAGGATGTCTTTCGAGACAAGCCGCAATGCAGCTAGTTCATCGGCCACACAGCTCGTCTCACCCAATCCTGCTGCTGTTTTACGCGCTGCTGCTGCCGAACGGCGCCTTACCCGTGCGAACAAGGCTGTTGACGTAGATGATTTTCCGATGGGTGGCGACGATGAAAATTGGTCTTCTGACGACGAGTCCGATGTGCCACCTTCTAAGAAGGGCAAAGGTGCAGCAAAGAAGGGTGTCACAGTCCATTATACCACAAAGAAGAAACATATGACACTAGCCGAACTGCGTCGCGCTAAAAGGCAGAGTCGTCAAGAATATAACGCAGGACATAAGGAACTAAAAGCAGCACAAAAAGCCCTACGAGCAGAGCTCGGACGGAAACTTACTCATGTGAGCCATTTTACAAGTTTCTCTTGCGAACTCTCATCAATCTCTACGAAGGCCGAGAGATCAGCTCTGGCACTCACTAAATTCCACCCTGAACTCAAGGACGTCTGGGGTGACCTAGAAGACAGCATTCCGATCGTTATTCCTAAGGAGGCCAAGCAACCGAAGAATTTGAAGCTGACTCTTCTACCTTTCCAGAAGGAAGGTTTGACTTGGATGTGTAAACAAGAGAAAGGCATTTGGCACGGTGGCATGCTCGCTGTATGTATAGTTATCACGCATGTGTTCATAACTAACTTGTTGCAATCCATAGGATGAGATGGGGTAAGGCATCTCGGGACCTAATTTTTCGGACATCTAACCGTCTGCTCTCAGAATGGGTAAAACTATACAAATCATCTCTTTGTTCGTCTCCGACAACGCGAAACCCAATCTTGTAGTCGCGTACGTGTGTTAAATTATGAACCATTCCTTTCATTAACAAGCCACTCACAGCCCTACTGTTGCAATCATGCAATGGAGGAACGAAATCGCGGCGCACACAGATGGTTTGAAAGTCCTCATCTGGCACGGTTCATCTCGCGAATACGACATCACGGAGATGCAGAAATACGACGTGGTATGTTAAGTAACCTCCCCCGTTCGTGACCCTTTTACTAATAAGTACAGGTTTTGACTACTTACTCTGTCATGGAAAGGTCGGTAGCCTCTACGTCATCTGGATAGATATGCCAACAATCCTCTTCTCTCAGCTCCTTCCGGAAGCAACAAAGCGGCTTCAAACGCAAAGGCATGATTGTCAAAGAAAAGTCACCTGTTCACCAAATTCATTGGAACAGAATCATCGTGCGTGCCATCCCTCACCATTCCAGTGCATTATTCCCCCTAATCAGCCCTCTATCAGTTGGACGAAGCGCATAACATCAAGGAACGTTCAACAAACACGGCAAAAGCCGCATTTGAGCTGATGAGCAATTATAAATGGTGTTTGTCGGGTACTCCACTTCAGAACCGCGTCGGCGAGCTGTACAGTCTGGTCCGGTTCCTGGGTGGTGATCCCTTCTCTTATTACTTCTGTACGTCTCCCAAGTCTTGATCTATTATGACTTGAAATGCTTAATGTTCGTGGCCAGGTAAGAAATGTGATTGTAAATCTCTACATTGGAAGTTCAGCGATAAACGGACTTGTGATGGTACGTTTTATTAGTCAATTCTTGTATCTTAAATCCTACGAGCTGACACTTGTCGAAGATTGCGGCCACAGCCCGATGCAACACGTAAGTGAATCTCAAGAATTTCTATGTCGATACTAACTCACCTTTGTCACTGACCAGACTTGTTTCTGGAACAACGAGATCCTGACCCCCATCCAAAAGCACGGGATGGCAGGCCCTGGGAAACCTGCCTTCAAGAAACTCAAAATCCTCCTCGATAGAATGATGCTCCGTAGAACAAAGGTCAGTGTCGAATTACATTATTGGATATAAATAACCTCAACAATTATGTCAATCAGATACAGCGAGCGGACGACCTTGGTTTGCCACCACGGACAGTCATCGTTCGCAGGGACTATTTCAGCCCCGAAGAGAAAGAACTCTACTTGTCATTGTTTTCTGACGCGAAGAGGCAATTTAGCACTTATCTTGACCATGGAACCGTTTTGAACAGTACGAGTCTTCCCCTTCTAATAACTTCATAGCTTCGACTGACCCTTGATGCAGATTACTCCAATATCTTCAGTCTGTAAGTCTAGAATCCCTGCCTACATGGGCATTATCTCAGATCTGCACTTATGTATGCAGCCTAACTCGGATGCGCCAAATGGCATGCCACCCAGACCTTGTCATCAGAAGTAAGAACAACGCATCGAAGTTTATTCCCGACGATGGAGAAGCCACCGTCTGCAGAATCTGCAACGACATTGCCGAAGATGCTATCCAATCGAAATGTCACCACATATTCGACCGGGAGTGTATCAAACAATACTTGGAAACTGCCATGGAATCCAACGTACGCTACCTCCGTCGCAATTACTTCTATGCTTAATTCTCATCATATAGCCTGATTGTCCGGTGTGCCACATCCCACTGACGATTGACCTGGAAGCCCCCGCACTCGAGTTGGAAGTAAACGTACCCAACGCTAGACAGGGTATCCTAGGGAGACTTGACCTCGACTCGTGGAGGTCTTCATCAAAGATCGAGGCGCTGGTGGAGGAGCTGAGTAATTCGAGGTTGGAGGACGCGACGACGAAGAGTATCGTATTTAGCCAGTTTGTGAATTTTTTGGATTTGATTGCGTATAGATTGCAGAAGGCTGGGTTTACGGTGGGTTGGTCCGAGTCTTTGATATGAACATTATGCTGATCGATATGGTGTGGTAGATTTGTCGCCTTGAAGGAACGATGAGCCCTCAAGCTCGGGATGCTACGATTCAGCATTTCAGTACGTCTTTTGTGTTTGGTTGATTGATTTTTTTGAACTTGTGTGTTGCGGTGATTAGTGAATAGTATCGATGTCACCGTGTTTCTTGTCAGTCTGAAAGCAGGGGGTGTCGCACTTAATTTGACAGAGGCGTCTCGAGTGTATCTCATGGACAGTTGGTGGAATCCAGCAGTTGAATTCCGTACGTAACTTTCCGTTATCTCTTCGGTTTTGCTTTATAATGTCGTACGGCAGAGGCCATGGACCGTATCCACCGTCTGGGCCAACGTAGACCAGTCAAAGCCATTAAATTGGTGGTAGAAGACAGTATCGAGAGCCGGATTGTGCAATTGCAAGAGAAAAAGTCTGCCATGGTAGATGCGACGTTGTCCACCGATGAATCGGTGTGTATCTATTTCAGGGTTTGTTATCGTCGATATGCTCATGGCTACACAGGCGATGGGGAGATTAACGCCTGAAGATGTAAGCCACTTATCAGTCGTGTTGGTAACCTGCTCCACTTACTCCACAACGTAGCTTTCATTCTTGTTTAGGGTATGCTGTGATCTTGGATTTCCTCCTGCTTGCAGTCTGTTTGCTGACATCCACACAGCTTTGATTAATCGATTGCTGCCGAGTACATTTGTTAACAATATGATTATGATATATGTATACGGAGCTATATACGGGCGCAGCAGTTTGTCCGTCCAGGGGCCGAGATGGCGATTGTTTGTATGACAGTTTGATGTGACGCAACAAATAATATTCACCATGTAACTCCACTCCTCTCCCTTTCATTCCCCCTCCATAGGGTCCCTTTGCTCTCCCCGTCATCCCTTTGCTCTCCCCCTCATCCCTTTCATGTTCCCCCTCCTCTTCCTTACTTTTCCGTCCTTCGCCGCAGCCTACACATGGACTTTTCAAAACACTCCGCAGCAATGCACAAATCTTACCATCTCAATCTCTGGCTCGGACGGGAAGCCTCCCTATAGTGCTTTGATCATCCCCACAGGTCCCACTCCTCTAGCCAACAATGTCGAGGTCAGGTCGATTATGGACGAGCCCTTTTCTGGCAGTAGCACATCGGTCTCGTTCCCATTGAACTATCCTGTCAATTCACAGTTCGTAGTAGTCGTAAGTCACTTTCATTTTCGTACCCATAGGGACTTCTTGTGGCCCTTGAAGCCCTTCTTGAAAATTTTACCGTTTACTCGCTCGCACCCACGCTAAAAATATCTACCTGCCGACCATTTGCTTATCGCATCCGTCTTTTGCTCCCAGGTCAGTGATCAATCCGGCTTTGGTTCCGGGGGCACAAGTGTCGCTGCACAGGTCATGGCCTCGGACATCAGTTCATGTTTCAATGCTACACAGAACATCAGCCCAGAATTTGTCTTCTCCATCGAACCCCCAAACCAAATCGTCCAATGCCAAGCCATGCGAATATGGTGGGACAACTCAACCGTGGAAGGGTGCGTAATTCTTACATACATAAACCCTAGCTTCCTGACGTCTCCACTAGTACACCCAACTTTCTTGGCGTAATACCTGGCGGCCAATCGTTCTCCATCCCCGAGGACCAGATCACGAACGTACAATCCCAGGGCACAGGTTTCACATGGACACCGTCTCTCCGTGGCGGCACAAGTCTTATCCTCGTCGGCGGAGATGCTAGAGGTAACGGTACCGCCGGCAGCTACTCCAACACCGTCAGCTCTGGAACTTCTAACAACGGCACCTGCTTAACCAACGTCAGCCCAAGCTCCACAGCGGGCGACCCCGCAGGTGGGTCTTACCCAACCAGCTCAACAGGCAGCGTAGGCGGTGGATCGTAAGTCACTCATCCTCATATATGCACACTAAAAATCAATAAAACAACTCTACAGAAGTTCATCCAACAACACAGGCGCCATCGTCGGAGGTGTTGTCGGCGGACTCATATTCCTCGCCTGCCTCGGAATCCTCTTCTTTTTCTACCGCCGATCCCAACGCAAAAAATCCAAAGTTCACGCCCGTCCAAACCTCTTTACAGGGGATGAAGACGAGCCCGAAATGTCCGGCCCAGGCGTCACCGACGGACGCCAAAGCGCCGTCTCACGGCGGAACGAACTACCAGAATACTACCAGCCCCAACCGTTCAACGTCCCTGACCCCTTACAAGCAGCACATACCGAGGACGACGGACGAACGTCGGACGGAAGACCATTAAGTGGCTATACGTCTACGAGTCGGAGCGGGACGCCTGATTTACTTGGGCTTGGGCTTGGATCGGCTGGTGCGGGTGGGAACTCGTCTGCCGGGACGAGTAGTGCTGGGAGGAAAGGGCAGATGAGGAATATGCGGCCTGTGAACGTGATTCAGCATGATGACGCTGGGCCGAGTGAGAATGTGCCGTTGGCGGAGGAGGAGCCGGAGACAGTAGAGCTGCCGCCTGCATATACGAATATTCGAAAATGAGGAGGGAGGACATATTCTTTCTGATCGACAAAAGTGCGGATTTTAGGTCCCACCCCATCCCTGAATACCAACCCAAACTGCAAACCCGCACAAGTCGAACTTGCAAAACCAAGTACCCCCAAGCATCGCCTATTTACCATGCACTTATCCAAGCATTATGTATAACCCATAACCCATAACCTGCTCCTAGGAGCTCTCCTCATCATTGAACATTGTTTTACCCCCCCACCATTATCATTCCTCTTCCTCCTATATCCGCCCCTCCCCTCCTCTCCTGACCCCCGTTTGAACACTCTCACTTCACCCCACCCACCAAAGCTTTCGTTAACGCTGCACACCCATTATTTATCCCTTCTCACCATCTTGTTTCGAGTCCGCATTCATCAGGCCGCTCACAAGCATCATGGACCTTTTGTTTTAATTTTTTGCATCGCATCGCATTATTACACTACTTACGTTCACCTTGTTTTGTGCTCCCCTCTCCTGGTTTTCACTTGCCAACCCTTGGCTGTTTTTTTTGTCAGCTATGGTCCGTATCTAAGTACTTAATCGTGTAGAAGAGTGTTTGTTCTTGTCGTCCTTTTTTTTTGTGCAACATGGGTTGGGGTGAGGTTGTAATATGTAGCATTGGGTGTGAGCACTTCGACTCGCGACTTGTTGTATTGACACTAAATGTCTACTTCACATTTTCACTTGACTCGGCTGTTAGGGCGTGAAATCCACATGTCAATGAATGCAGATTGATGCAGTATCATGTCTCACCAACTGGCGATCTTCGATTTCAAGTTTAAAATGTTGTCCTGGATGTGTTTGACTTTATATTCGACGCGTGCACAAGTGATTGGCTTCAGCATAAACGTAACATTGGCGGGACCATATAATTCCTCGTTGTCAGATCTACCTGATCAACTGACCGACCAACGCTAGCATGAATAGGTGACGGTAGCATCCATCGCAAAACCCTTTGGTGTGGCCACACCGCGGTCCCCGACCATATCAACCTTGATCGCCGATTAAATATAGACAACCTTTACGAATCTGTAGATTAAGTCTGATTCTGGGCGACCCAAAGTTGAACAAGCTCCCGTCTCAATTGAACATGTCCATGGCATCGACAACATCTCCCGGAAGCCGCGTACTGTATATGCTGTGATCGCACTACGACGAGCGGCCCGCTGACCCCATTATAATGCTGAGCAACTACTGACACGTTGGACAGCACCGCTCATATATTCCTATGACGAGTCCAGGGTTCTAATTAGGTATATATGGAAACGACACAACTCACACGTAATTGCTTCGAGATGTCTTCATATTTGTTGCTAACAGAGCTTAATAAAACGAGGAGGCTGGTAAGGCATGCTTCAAGATGTAGCGAATCGCTAAAACCTTGTCCTTGCTATAACTTCTTGATGAAGAAGGCGTTGTCCCTCAAGTAGTGGAGCTTTTGGGTGATGTCGTGGATCCAAGCATAAGACTCGGCCGACTGGCAATCTTTCTCCAAGCGCTCGAGCGGTGAAACAATTTTCTCTCCACGTGCTATCCAGGCAAGCAAACCGCTAATATCGTAATAACCTGTGATGACCAAGTTTTGAGGAATTTGATTATCTCGTCGTTGGTTTTAATGACAGGAATAGCCATACTGTAATGTCTATCCTCCAACATATATTGGGGGAAGTGGGTTGAAATCAGCATTTCCTTCCAGGGGAACATCGGGTTGAAGAGACTAGAAGTTTGATGGAGACCTTGTCATGAACGAAGGTGGGACTAATGACATGGGCGGTGAGGATGCCTACGGCGGCGAAATGAACCAACATCTTTAGCCAGTCTCTGTATGACTTCCACAAGGGCTGCGGCGCGTTCCCCTCACGGATGGCATGTGGCCGGACCACATGAAGTTCAATATCACCCTCCTCTTCCTGCTTGTCCACTTCTGACATCTTCCTTATATCCATGCTTGTCTTCTCGACATGACGGACCCCTGGCGATCCGCTGAGGAGCCTCTCCTATATCACACCATCCAAATCCCATGAAAACTCCTCTGATCCCTTGCGTGAGCTCGTATTGATATTCAGGGCCTTATCGAAGCCTCCGAGCAGCTCGGATAAGAGCTGATAAGACTCGCATGGTTGCTTAGCAGTCGCTAGTGCAACTTGTTGAGTTAGGTTTGGTGTTGGCATCCTAAGCCTGGGGAGAGTAGGGGTAGGACCTCGGAGAGGAGCCTCTTGTCATGCTTCGTCTCTCCTTCGGGTGATGTTTCTTCGCCACTAGCAGGCTCGGGGAAATCGAAGGTTGATACCCTCAGCAGAGTTACAAGAGGCAAAATCTCTGGAAAACATGAGGCGAGGACATATTGTAGAAGGAGGACCACATCAGATTTCGACATGATGAGGAACCGTAAACAGATCCATAGCTGGGCATTGCCACTCCCATATGACATGGGAGATGTGCCAGCAAAATTGTCGAACTGCACTCGCCAATATTCCCCGACATAATTCCTAGGGGCCGCCTAAGTATTGAAGGAATCTTCAGTTTCGAGCCATCCCTGCGTAGCTCCTCAAAGGTTTTGGTCTGAGGTCGACGGTTTCCTCCTCATGGCTGGGCAGACGAGGGCAAGCAATTACTTGGAGTTCAGGTCGATCATGCTTTACTATGACTGCGACGACCTCCCTGACAATGATAGCCCAGAGCGCATCAGTTCTTAGCGTTGCACCCGATCGGTAGAGACTTGGTGATGCCTGTTGGATGTGGGAGAGTATCGTTGTAATCGTACGGAAAACGAGAATATTACGCAAGCCATCGAGGGAATTGTCATCAGAGGTGGTCTTGCCAAAGGCAATGTTGGAAGCCCGGGCCTGGCGCTTCAAGTTTTGGACACTGGCATGGGCATTGCCAACACCGGCTGCCGCCATACTACAGAACAAGGCGCAACTTGGACCCAAGAGATCTTCTGCGGCCAGCCAAGACGAATGTAAATAATCAGAGGCATAGACAACATTGATGGATCGTTTTCTGGACACCGACAAATTTCTATACTATACATAGTACTAGTAGCTTTTTATCGAAATGGCAAGCCGTAAATTGATGGAATTTTCTCTCGAGGTGGCAATTTCCACTGACAAACGTGAGTTACTCTGCGTTACAATGACCGAGCGCTGATCCATGATCATTTACACATACACTTGGTTTATTGCGTATAGCATAGTGTTGAAGGAAATTTGGTGAGCTGGCGTCAACGACCGATCTGCGAGATTCCTCGTGCTTAGTGTCCAATCAAGTGGATAGGGATCGATTCCAAAGTTTTCGATCTATCCAAGTTCACCGACTTGCACCCAGGAGGAGCGAATGTCTTGTACTCATGATCAGAGGGAGTAGGTAAATAAGCCCACCCTTCCTAGTCAGCCTCTACGGGACATTACTTTTTTCTTATCGAGTATTCTTCAGACCGGCCAAGACGCGACCCAAGTCTTCTTTAATCTCCACCGACACGAGGTTCTCCTAAAACCACAATACGCTAGGCTTCAGATCGGCACAGTTTATGGACAGGAAGCGACCATCAAGCCTCTTGCTCCTGGGGAACTCAGCCGCGTACCCTACGCGGAGCCGACATGGCTCAGTAAAGGGTACTACAGCCCGTACCATTCCGACAAACATAAGAAATTCCACAACGTTGTTCGATCGTTCTGCATGGAGGTGATAAAACCTGAATCGGACAGGAGTGAACAGGATGGGAAACGGGTGTAGCAAGACGTTGTTGATAAATTGGTGTGAGTGCAGTAATATGTATCTTGTTATCGTATCGCGTCGTCTTAACTCGAAATCCCAGCGAGATGAATATCATCGCAATGCAGCTTGGCCCAGGAAAACATCTACAGGGCCGTGTACTGATGGGCGGGATTGTGAAATCCGAAGAATTCGCCTGCTTCCATGAGGTACGCTTTCTTTCATAATCATTGATACAATCTTCATACAAACTTACCCTACCACCCAGATGATCATTCACTCCGAGCTAGTACGTGTATGTAGCCGCGGATTCATGGATAGCCTCCTCGCCGGCTTCATCATCGGTGTACCCCCCTACTGAATTTCGCTACCCCAGAACTGTCTGCGAGAGTGATTCCCGAAGTACGCGGGTGGCTGTTCTTTTCTTGGTCACTAACAGCACTCATGGCTTTATCGTCCATCGTATCAGCTCCTTTCGGGCAAGAAATATATTGCTTTGGCGATTACAGAAGCGTTTGCTGGCAGTGACGTACGTGGGCTTCAAACCACTGCCACGCGGGATGGTGATTATTGGGTAGTCACCGGAACGAAAAAGTCTGTGGTCATGATTGTGATTTCGTCCTTGCATCTCATGATGACAACCCAGATGGATTACAAATGAGATGTTTGCAGACTATTTCCCGACGGCGTGCAGAACAGAAGTATCTGCCCACAATCAGTTGCCTTCACGCATACCCTCACGTATTTCAATTTCTTTTCAGAAGGGCTACACCGTTCTCTTCGTCGAGCGTGGCCCAGGAGTGTCCACGAAACCTATCAAGACATCATAGTCGCCTGCAGCAGGAACTGCATTTGTCACTTTCGACAAGGTACATCTACGTTCCACACCCCAGCAGCGTTGTTCTCCACTGATGCTGAAATCAAAATCAACAGGCCCGTGTGCCGGTCTCACCCTCGGACAAGTCGGCAACGGCTTGCAAATCATCTTCAGCAACTTCAATCATGAACGCTGGATGGTCGTGTGCTGCTCAGTGGCCGCACAACGTCTCATTGTCGAGGAATGTCTCAAGTAAGAAACTTCCTCCTGGAAATGCATGAAAGAATAGGGGTTCATTGCTTGCTGTTGCAAGGATGGGCTTCACAACGAATGGTCTTTGGGAAACCACTCGCTTCATAGGCTGTCATTCGGGTGAAACTGGCAAGTATGATAGCGAGGGTGGAGGCATGTCAGAATTGGCTAGAGAATATTACATGCCGAATGAACAATGTATGGCACAACTCTATTTCTTCATTCTTGACACCATATTGACCATCTTTCGTATATAGATGTCGTACGACGAGACGTCGAGAAAGCTAGCTGGTCCTATCGCTTTGCTGAAACAGTACGCCTGATGTTCCTATGTTCTCCTGTCGTCGGGTTTCTCAACGAACATCAGATTTGCTTCGAGGTCAGGCCGGGAAACCGCAGAAGGTATATGTAAAATTTCATAACTATGATAATAACTGAGGCCGGACAATTCAGATGCAACGCAGATATTTGGAGGAAGAGCACTCACCGCTACCGGGATGGGAAAACTCATTGAAAGCGTAGGGCCCACGTATCCTTCCCTCGTGGAAACACATATATTAATTTGGCCGATGATAGTATCATCGAACTTCAGGCTTCGATACTAGTAAGTTTTCTGACCTGATCCGATTCTTCTCGCTGACACATTTTTCCATTGTAGTCCTCGCTGGTGCGGAGGACGTATTGAGCGACTTGGGTGTGCGACAAGCATTGAAGAAAATGCCTCGCGATGCTCGACTCTGAATTAATTTCCATGCATCTATGTATTATGTCTTGTATTTTCGTATTTCCGTACTAGGGTGTCCAGCCGCAAGATTCTCGACCGTGATGATGGCGAGAATAACCGCATTCCGCCATGCTACCTGTATGCATAATGCAGGTGGGCTATAAGGAAAGAGAGAACCATTCATAGATTTGGAAGCAACTACTACACCCAGTAACAACACGGCTTCGGCTGGCGGTAGCGATGACTACTAGACACGATAGCTGGAGCACTTGTTCTCAAGTAGCTTCTCGTCAGGGTTAAGGCCGATTCAATACTAGCAGTTGTCGTATAATAGCCGGATATTTCACGTGTTAACACTCGACATGTGATATTTTATAGCCTAAATGTTAGTTGACTTCTGAGTCCTTTCACACCGAACCATCACATTTCTTGCATATGGCAGGGAGCAGATGGAAGGAGTTTTCCCTAGATGAAGTGGCCAAAGTAAGTCGACAATGCCATAGTTGTACAATATTGATTGCGACGGAACTCCCGTTGGCAGCATAATGTGGAGGGCGACTTGGTAAGTGACTGTACTAGACTTTAGCGCACAACATCTGATAACATGTGTATCGATGCAGTGGATAGTGATTGACTCAAAGGTCTTCGACCTCTCGAAATTCGCTGACCTGCATCCAGGAGGAGCGAACGTCCTGTACGCGGACGGTGTTGGTATGTCCACGTTCTTGCAAAGTACATCTGTTCATTTTATCTCCTTGTAGCTGGACAAGACGCGACCCAAGTTTTCTTTAGTCTTCATCGACACGAGGTCCTCCTTAAACCGCAATACTCCAGGCTCCAAATCGGCACAATTCATGGACAGGAGGAGGTTATCAAACCTCTTGCTCCCGGGGAACTGAGCAAAGTGCCCTATGCTGAGCCGACATGGCTCAGCAAAGGACACTACAGTCCCTATCATTCAGATAACCATAGGAAATTTCAGACGGCCGTTCGTTCGTTTTGTATGGAAGTGATACAACCAGAATCGGATAGATGCGAGCAGAGTGGCAAACGGATATCACAAGAGGTCGTTGATAAGATGGCGTGAGTATCGTGATTCTATCTTTTCGTGCTGTGTTCCTCCAACTCGAAATCCAGTGAACAGAATATCATTGCAATGCGGCTCGGTCCAGGGAAACATTTGCAAGGTCGTGTATTGTTGGGTGGTGTTGTAAAACCAGAAGAATTTGACTACTTCCACGAGGTGCGTTCGTCCACGAGATCAATGCAAACGAACTATGTACTACTTTCTAATCCAGCTAATAATTCACTCGGAATTATCACGCGTAAGCAGCCGCGGGTTCATAGACGGCCTTCTCGTGGGCTTCGTTATTGGTGTACCCCCAATACTGAACTATGGCTCTCCTGAGTTGTTCGCAAAAGTGGTTCCCGATGTATGTAGACCCCTCCCATCTCACGAGAGTGTCGTTAATCATGTCGTTCATCATAGTTACTTTCGGGCAAGAAATATCTTGCTTTGGCAATTAGCGAAGCCTTTGCCGGCAGCGATGTCGGGGGACTGCAGACAATCGCTGTTAGAGATGGCGATCATTGGGTGGTCACAGGGACGAAGAAGTTTGTCACTTGGTATCTGGTATGCCTCATCGTGGCGCTCATGAGAATGTCTTTAGGTGGATCACGAATGGAACGTTTGCGGACTATTTCACAACTGGGTGCAAAACAGACGTGCGTTCCTGTAGCGTGTTGTTCTCGCATTCTCTTCCATCATATGATTTTTAGACCGGATTTACTGTTCTCCTGATCGAACGCGGCCCAGGAGTTTCTACCAAAGCTATTAAGACATCCTACTCTCCCACCGCAGGGACAGCGTTTGTGACTTTTGATAAGGTAGATCAATCAGGCCAACTCCCAGTGGCTTATAGCCTCCTGATACAAAAGATTTGGGTCACAGGTTCGCGTACCCGTCTCACATACGCTTGGACAAATTGGAGCCGGGATGCAAGTTATCCTGAGCAACTTCAACCACGAGCGCTGGATGGTAACGTGCTGCTCAGTGACTGCACAACGTCTAATCGTTGAGGAGTGTCTCAAGTAAGTGGATCATTTGCAACAGTATATGAAAGAGGTGTTTGATGTTTATTTGTACTGGCAAGATGGGCGTCGCAACGAATGGTCTTCGGAAAACCACTCACTTCGCAGGCTGTTATTCGAGCGAAACTAGCAAGCATGATATCAAGAGTAGAGGGATGCCAAAATTGGCTGGAGACCATTACATACCAGATGAACAACGTGCGGCGCAATATGATCTTTTGCGTCTTATTTCCCAAACAAGATTCTTCTCAGATGTCGTACAATGAAATGTCGAGCAAGCTCGCTGGTCCAATCGCTTTGCTGAAACAGTATGCATGTTGCTCCTGAAAAAAATCTTGCTTACTGTGTATTCTCAGGCTCGCTTCAAGGACAGGCCGTGAGACTGCAGAAGGTATGATATGCGAATTCTTGTACATAAATTAACGGCGATAACTGACAATAGTATATTCAGATGCAACACAGATATTCGGAGGAAGAGCGCTTACCAAGACTGGGATGGGAAGACTCATTGAAGGCGTAGGGCCACGTACCTTTTCATCGTGAAGATATGCTGATATAACTTGAATCATAACAGTACCACCGAACATCGGGCTTCGATGCCAGTAAGTCTCCGTCCTGGTCATATTCTTTTCATTGTCCTCATTTTATTCTTGAAGTCCTCGCAGGTGCAGAGGACGTAATGGGTGACTTGGGCGTACGACAGGCATTGAAGAAAATGCCCCGCAATACCCGGCTATGACTTGTCATACAGTAACTTGTGTTACGTCCATTAAAACTCGTCTGCGTACGTCAGAATCATCATGTACTTCATATCGTCGGAAGAAAAAGATCCAGATTTCATCTCCATATCAAATCCACAGAAACCAGATCAAGGTACTTCCCGTCACCTGTACCCATGCCCGCAAACTGCCCTTCTCCACTGCCGAATTGGGGGCAGGCGTGCTTGACGGGGGGGTGGGAGAAGTGGTAGTGGAGGTAGGCGGTGGCATTGTCGTGATGGCGGTCTGCGATATTGTTGCAAATGGATTGACTAGGGTGGTGCCGGTGACAGCGGTTTGCGAGATGCTTATTGAGGACCGAGTTATACTACTAGTGGAGCTGCCTGAACTCGGAAGCGATGACAAAGAGCGGTTCGAATCTTGACCAGGAAATGTGAGTATTGGAAGGCTGTATCCAAGATCAGTGCACGCATTATAAAATCCTATATGCAGTATGAGTGTCAAGATCACACGGCACCAAAAACCCGCCCTCTAACCGTCCATAGCGGATTGGGGTTCGGAGTAGTTGGTCGACTGGAGCGCTTCTTGGAGGCATGAGAAGCACTCGAACAACCCTAGCACAAAAGTGGATGTGCAGCAGTCCGTCGGCGTACATTTCTGTATCAACTCGTCGTTAATCCAGTATTCAAATGCTATGACCTAGATACTTGCATTAAGGAGGTCCACTACTGGATTGCAAACGGGATCACATTGTGATGGTATGGGGCCTTGGCCTAATTGACGAACGTCCAATGGGTGATCGCCCACGTTCCCGAAATGGATGAGATGCAGGCTATTGCTAAAGCCACCATCTGCCAGGGGGAATGCACAAATAAAGGGGGAATGCAAAAGAAGGGCAGCAAGAGCTATGGCGAAGGTGGAGGTGAACATCTTCTGTGGAACAGTGGGGACATTTGGTTTGTCCTGATAAAGGCTGTTGCAAGGCACAGTGTTAGCGTAAAATTGATTGTCCCTTTCATCGATGATTCGATATGCCTTTGAAGGTGGAAACACGGATATTGGCACCGGGGGAAATGCACCATGTGCCTAGCCAAAACATTGTGATCACATTTTGATCAAATATAGTATTTGTCTTATCATATACTTAGCAGAACCATTGAAAGAAACCATTCAATATGGCTCCAAAATATGATCATAATGTATCCAGCAGGCTCAATCTGGTCACATATATTATGATATTAGTCTGATCTATGTAGATCCACAGGAGTCCAATTTTGGTGGTACAAAGAATTGAGTGGCTCATCCAATTCTTTGTGTAATTACTATGTGATCAAAATATGTTGGGTGAATAAAGAGTAAACTACATTCAAAATGTATGCTTTCATGCAATTCTGAGCCACATGGAGAATACATTGGAAGAAATATACTTCCTGTACTTACCATTAGAGCCCAATGAAGGGTGATTGCCCAGGAAATTCAAATTTATAATGTGTTTGGCAATGTTATCACAATGTGTCCACTAGACACATTGTAAATGAATGATACTTTCATGTGGCCAGCAAACAAACAAGACTTGGATAGTATACATGTTCTAAATGGTGTATCTCATGGTTTCAAACTGTTCCTTCTGATATACTATCAGAGAGGATGAAAATACACATGATATTCCAATCCAACTGTAATTGATTATGTGATTTACCATGTAATCATTATGTTGTAGCTGCAGACATAGTGCACACATTCAAAATGTGTCCACAATGGAATATGTTGAAACACTCTTTTGACATGATGCAGTGATTTACAATGAAGTCAAGCCATAGTAATACCATGTGTCCAGGACTGTATTTGGGCATAATGTTTTAAATGAGACTATGATGCACATAGTGATAATGTTCAAAATGTGTTCAACATTTGTAAAGCATAACCTCAGGATAGGCATAGTAAATGTTATCACAATGAAGCTGATGGAAATATTAGAGAGGTACATTTATAATGTGAAGCCAATGGTCTTGCTGGAGACATGACAAAAACATTATTAGAATAGCAAAAATGCTAGCCACAAGCAATTTCTAAATGAGGAGTGGAGAATAGATAATAATTGAATTTAAAATGCCTCCACTGAACACATTGTGAACAAAATCATAATATGTGAAAGGAAAACATGACAGACACATTCAAAATATATCTACCAAAATCATGAATAACTTATAATTATCCAATCCAATGAGTGGCACATCCAGGATAAGCGCCAATAGTAGTGTTGAAGCAGCAGTGCTACATAGCACAGCGGAGTGCACTACTGCCATCTCCCTCATTACTCACCTGTTGGTGTTGTTGTTTGACTTAGAGCTGTGGGTGTAAGTGTGTAGAACGTCCTTATTGTATAGAGCTACATACGAGCTACTTATATACATAAGGGGTGTAGTCACATAGTCAGAAGGGTATCTGTGAATGTGTTATGCGCATGGTGCAGCATGTTCTTGGAGATTAAAGTACCTACTGTAGTAAGCATGTATCCGGGTGTAATGCGCATGTATGCAGCATGTAATACATGTGTGTGCTGATAAGCATCTCCTATCATGTATGCGCAGTAATGTGTGTATTGCACACGTATGCAGCAAGTGATACATGTGTACACTGATAAGCAGCACATGAACTAAACTACAGGTAATTAAGTATTTAATTTCAACAAGTAGCATGAGCATAAGTGTTACATCCGTAACTTTGGATGGATTTCCGATCGGAAACCCGACGGGAACTCTGTTCGGCCGTACATTTATATTACTGTTTCATTGTTACACTTATGACATCACGTTTGACATCACTCATTAATACCAGTAGCTTAGTTACATTACTATAACCAGTGCTCAGCTACCCGCGTTGGACTTTCTCGGAAACACCGCCTCAGTATTTACTTAGTATAAAGCTTAGCTACTTTCACTTGTATTACTCAGTTCGAATATTGACCAAGTAACACCCCAGTTCTCCCGTTCATCTTAAGTTGCAGTCTTAGGACTTCCCCTCGGAACTCCTCTCCCCTCTCTCGGACTTCCGCATCGGAACTCCATTCTAGTTCATGTCCCTGTCTTGAAGTTAGGACACCAAGCGATCTGAAGGGCGCAACTTCTTACAAGTTGAAGCCAAGTTAATCCATCGGAATTCCGTTCAGAACTCCGATCGGACTCCCAGCCCAGCACGGTACTTAACAGTATATTTGAACTCCCTCTTCAATCATTTTATCAAAACCCACTATTCTAATTCATGTCACAAACCCAGGGAGCTCACACTATGCAAAACTAGTGCTGTTCCGGCCCGGCTTGGCCTGAAAGCCCCGGCTTTGGCCTGGCCTGAGGCGGCTTTGGCTTCCTCAAACCTCAGGCCAGGCCAAAGCCGCCACTCACGGCTTGGCTCCGGCTTGGCTTGGCCCAGGCCACGGCTTTTGTATGTAAAAATGAATTTTCGCATACAGTACTCCAGCACTTGATAATTTTAGGACTACATATCATAAACATATGTGTGGTAGTACTAGTATACCGTATAGAACATAACACTAACAAAGGAGATGGTAGAATAAAATAAAATCTGTGCGTCATCCCCTTTGTTCGGTCCCCTCCCCGCCGTTCAATCCCCTCCCCTCCATTCAATCCCATCCCCTCCCTGTTGCTCCCCGCTTCCACCCCGCGAGACGGTACCCCGTCGACGTTGGTGTTAGCTTTGGCATGGGGGTGGGTGCTGTCGTTCTTCACGTCGTTCTCGGT
>QFEU01010127.1:0-20037 GCA_003316345.1 Tricholoma terreum
GGAAGGACCGGAGCTCTCCGTTTGCACGGACGCCGGGGATGATATCCTTGTGTGAAAGCATCAGTCCAAGTTTGAAATCGAGAAGGGTCTCTGGGTAAAGAATTACTCCTGATATATATTCTGCTTGATAGTTAGTGGTAGAGGGGCGGCCGTGTTGACGGTGGACCGACCACTGGACAGTGATTCATACGAAGCTACTCTCCATCGCTTCCACTGATCTTTGAGATTTTCTTCCGTTTGCTTTATGCTTGTTCGCGTTGTCGACGAGCATATCTGCGATGACGTGGATGCCTCTGCCTCGAGGGTTCACTAGGGCATTTGCTATCTCTATGAGCCCACGAGCGACCGGCGTGGATACAAGTACCAATTGGGTGGAAATATATGGTCGGAACCCAGGGCGGGAGCAGAGAATAGATTCGTTGGGCGGCTGTTGATGTTGATGTGCGCCATGGTGAGATAGCGTATCCGGCTATATTGGAAGAATCTTTTCAAACTATTAGATTGCAAAAGATCTGCACACGTGTCTAGTCGTCATATGTCACCTGCAGTACACTCTTCTTGCTAGGTCCGTTAGCGGCCCACTACAAGATTGTCCATTCATTCCACCATGTTGACGTCAGGTTTTTAGTCAGCGTGGTCGTATAGAATCCTATCAGCAAGTCCATCTGACACGCGGGCCCAGGAAAGTCGCTAACGTGCACACGAGGGTAGTAGTAGTAGTGCCTCGCGCAGCATCAAGGCTCTTTTGAGGCACTTGGCGGTGGCGTTGGATTGGCATCAATCTGCAAGATCTTCTGTTCCTCAGGCGAGAGCGTGAAGAAGGCAGCCTTGTGTCTGGCCAGCCAACGGCGTGGCTGAGAAGACGGGTACAGAATGAATGTGAATGATGCCATAACGAAATGAAATGGTAAACGCACTGGTTGGAAAACATGTTCCCGCTCCCCGAAGTCGTGAAAGAATAATCCGTATATGGCAGCGGCTAGATTTTCGTTTTACAAATTTGGGGGAACGACAACATAACAAATGCTTACATGGTATCAGTGTGTACGATAGTAATCTGGACATGGTATACAGCCATGGGGGCCTGAAGTCGCGTTCCTCATCTTGTCCCGGTAAACGATGAACGTTCGTCGCCAGCGATCTCGATAGGTTGACCCGAGGGCGTAATATGGGCAATGATGACGAGATCGCCCTTAGAGAGGTCATGCCAAGTTTAGTTTGCGCGAGGAATGTTTTACAGTTCCACGAGGGAAGGAACAAACTTGAAGGTAAATTTTCTAGTAGACGGGATTTCACAAGTTTCACGGCAGACTCCGGTGGAATAGCCAAACTCAATCCGATCACTGATTGAGCACACAGCATATTGTCTGGACCTGAGCGCGTGGCGAGGTCAATGGACAAGACAGAAACGTTCTTAACATTGTCCCCCGCTGATCAACGATTAGAGGAAACAACACGGCTACTTCTCGAACAGCGCGATGCATGTGGCGAGTGGGCTTTACATGCCAGAGAGAGGGAAGATGAGAAGGAAATGAGGCGCCTAGAGAAGGATGCGAGATGCGGGGATTTGTATAAACAGATGAAGAAGTTGGGGGCGGAGGTAGAGGGTCTACGCCAGAGGGGTGACGCGTCTGGGCCAGCCCCAGGTACAGTGCTTGTGTATGATGCATGCAACTAATCCCAGCTTATGCGATAGATTCGGATGTGCACACGATGATGGAGGCCATTCAACAGAGCCATCAGCAACGTATGGCAGAAATCGTTTCTTTTGCTGAAGGTGGGCCCGTAATTCTCTGTAGGGACTGACGTTAGTAAATTTGAATCATTGTGGTTACAGCCGTTACTAGCAGGGCACAGAAACCGCGCCAGTAAGTAAGGGGTACTATTACATAAAATACGACAAGCTTGGAAGGTTACATACATGAGGCTGCAACTATTGAACTAAGTACATACCAGTGGCAACGCGCTGTCACGTGGACGAGGAACCGCGCTCACGCGCTCACTGGCATGTTTGAATTGTTTCACGCTCTCGCCGTCACTCTAGAGGGAGAATGACCGCGGAACATTCAGTCTCTAAACCTCCTTTGATAACTCCCTCAGCTTCCCCCCCTTCTCGCGCTTTCTTTCCTCAACCTTACAGAATCCCCGACAAGCCGTCACCCACGAAGCGGCCTCGTCTAGCATCCACCTCAAGTCACCTTCAATCGCATCTGCCTTCATCCTCGTCCTCGTCCACGAGCTTAGACCATATTGACGTTCAGCAAGCGCGGGAAGCTTCCACGTTGCGTTTGTTCGATGTCTGGTCGACCCTTGCAGATCGCTACTCTCGACCCATAGACGAAGACGATATCATTGACATCACGACGGGCGAACTGGTTAAAGATCGAGGGGTCTTGCGCAGCTCTCGGAATTGGGTTATCGGTTGTTTTGCTGATCATGTGGAAGAAGATGAGGATGAAGATGAAGATGAAGATGATGTGGACGAATTGGATGCGTTCGCAAATCCAGGGGATGAAGAATCAGGTGATGTAGTGGTGGACGTCAACGGGAGGAGGGTGCCACCAGTGACGGAGATGGACCCGGCTGATGCTGAGGATCTAAAACAGTTTCTGGAGGCGGAACGGAGAAGAAGGGAGATCTGTGGAAGTGAAGAAGACACTGAAGCCTCTGAGGAGGAAAGCCTTGGCGTAGAACCTTTTGTCGACAAGCAGCTCCGGAACCCCGTTCATGCTGAGAATACGGATACTTCACCTGTTGAACGGAGTGCCCCTTCCCCCCAAGTGGAGAAGGAAGACAGCCTAGATGTCGAGCTTGGCCAGACTCCTAGGCGGGAACCTTCCGTGTACGTTGACTCTGGGTCCGACGATGAACTCGTTAATTGGGACATGGACGAAGCAAGCATGATCTATCGTCTACCGAAAAAGGAGGACGAGGACGACCGTGACAGCGATATAGAAATTATCGATACCCCCGCCCTCCCTCATCCCTCACCGTCACCACCTCGTACCAAATCCAACTCGAATACCAAAGCTCCGAAGAAGAAAATAAGTCGACCATCGTCGAAATCGACGTCCTTTAAACAATCTAAGCTGGCCCGAATACAATTGCAAACACCCCCTCAGTCTCAGTCATCATCCTTCCATTCCTCGACTACACCGTCAGAAGATTACTTTACCCCGCTCCCTCCAGAGTCTTCATTGGATCCATGCTCTTCTTCCCCAGCTTCTTATTTGCATAACGATTCTTCCCCGACCAAGCCACGCCAAGTGCAACGTCCTGCCGCAGCACAGGTCGATAAAAATGCATTGCCCTCTCCGATTCCACGTCTGGACTTGGCAAAGATGGCGCAGGGGAGAGCCGCTCTAAAGTCAAACCCGAATGCTAAACCGGTGCCGCGTCCTCGCACGAAGGAGAAAGCATCGGAGCTTGCGTCTAAGTCATCGATACTAGAAAGGGTAGTGGAGCAGGGACATCAGGATGGCGTCTCTGAGCCGTTGTCACGGAATGGAGGCGAACTATCAGTACCGAAACGGAGAAGGTCTCAAGTGGAGGTGGTCATAGAACGGTCACCGTTCCCGACAAAGTTACCGGTTTCCGATGCTCGTATCACAAGCCAACCGATGTCTGAGGAGGAGGAAGTGCCAGAGACAAAGTCCTCTGTGGGAAGGAAAGCATCCAAGGGTAAAGGGCGAGAAATATTTGTGAATGACCCACAAGAAGGTCTCTCTGAAGCAGAAGCTGATAGTGATGACCCTATCACGATATTCTCCTCTTCCCCTGTCAGCGTGTCGAAGGTCACAGGACGGTCCCATTTTCCAGATGGAGATCTCCAGAGTGCCTCTGACTCTGGTCTGCGTGAGGCCGCGAACAACAGCATGAACGTCGTCGAGTCTCCAAATCACAAGTATGGCAGGGTGGCACCGTCTGCAGCCTCGACGGGAACAAAGAAACGAAAGAGGGTGGCATCATCTTCCGAATCCGCATCGGATGTCTTCCAACAGTTGCCAGAGGCCACTCCGATGACTCAAAGCCAAATTTCTGCGCGAGCTGAGGCTTTACCTGTCTCACGGATGAGGACCAGTTCCATTGGAAGCGAATCTTCTGCTGCTACATTACCCCGGGGTATGTTTCTCTCCTGCTTCTGCAAATGTTCTGCTCACAGATCGCGACAACATCAGAACCTGAGACGAGACCCAGGCCGACGAGAAAGGGGACGCCTCGGTCGAGGTCGCGGTCACAGTCAAGATCAAGACCCTCAAATCATGACCGCGATTCTAGTCCAGTGTCCTCGCAAGAGGACTTCGAGGGACCAGATCGTCGTTTTCACCGTGCTCCTTCTCATTTCGATCCTCACCCGCACTCCGAACCACCTTATTACGCCTACCATCAGCCACCGTACGCTTCACACCACTCATCTCATCAGCCTCACCTATACCCCCCGATGGCCGATCCACGGGCACAGTTCATCATAACCCAGGCAATGCACCAGCTTTCTGCGTTGGTAGCCGGACCATGGACACCTCCAACACACGGTCCAATACCGTACACTCCGTCACATCATCGTACAGGTGGCCCTGGCTCATTGTATTCGACACCGACGCACCATCCACACCCATACCCATATGCGTACGACCCTAACTTATCTAGAGCGACGCTACCGCCTGATTCACCAGATGTACCCTCATCCCCCGCAATGGGGAGTGGGAGCGGCGTGCGGCGCAAGTCCCTTGTGAAAAGAAGCCGTTCAAGAGGAAGGAGGGTGTCGTTTAGGGTTGAGGAGGAGTGCGTGGATACTACAGAAGTTCACCCTAGATCGGTGGGCGTACATGAGCGAGATGATGCATCCCGCGAAAGGAATCGATCGCGGGTTCTACCTACTGTGCATAAAGGCGCGGAGGGCAAGGGCAAAGGAAAATCCAAAGCCGACATGGCGAAATTGACTTCTGAGCTGGAAGCTGAGCCTGAGGCTATGAGACGAGGAAGGTCTCATACTAGGGCTCAAACCCCCGGACCTCTTAACCGCACGCCGTCCTCTTCGAACAAGCACTCGGACAGTGGTGATCAGGGTACCTCCTTTAATAGGAGAGGCAGGAGCCGCTCTGTCGGTGTTGCAGGACGCCGTACTTGAGTAATTGGCTGGTTCCTCGCATCTTGTTATTTATCATCTACTTATCTCTTTGTCCTTTGCATTGTTATTCTAGATCATACCTGTGTTTCATTACTTTTCTACTTGCAACACGGGGTGTCCCGTTCATCGCCGGCATCGAATGCTGGAAACTCTGCATGTTATGAGCTGTGCGGCAAATCATAATAGTGGTATCGCCTGCGCTTTTCTAGTCATATTCACTTGTTCTGCTAGATGCGACCTTGTTCCACGCGCTACACAACCTATCATTGATATTCTGTGATTGTATTGCTATGAGTCTGTACATGCTCGATGAGCAACCTTTTAGATTGGACCAGGACATGATCACAAAGCTAAATTTAGCAAGCTAGTTTCCCCATTGGTTTACAACTCTGGGTGTGGCACTTTTCATATCTTGAATATCAATATGAATATGCTATGCATCATGAAAAGGTGTCATACCATAATATCAGAAGCCAGGAATGGTGAAAATTGTTGTACGCAGGACCACCAGTGTACACATGACTGACGCAGTGCAACTTGTGCTCTACTCAGAGGAGTCATAGCATGGACTGGGATGCATCAAGTAAAGCTTGCCAGTCATAAAAAAGTTATAAAACCATGCGGGAAAAAGGAGGAAAGCTACCAGCCGCACATTGTTCCGGTTTAACAGATGAAGGGGTTTAAGGGGATAGTGGTTCAGGCCGAATTCTCATAGATAATATCGCTCTATCCTGAATACTTGATTGGCAACAAACGCGTTGCGTCGCGGAGTTGTGACAGATCATATGATCTTCTTGCTTACTCACGTGCATTTGGAAATGTTTTCTGGCAAGATGGATCGACGAGGACAACTTCTTGCTCCCGTCTGGCCTCGTTAGGATTCTATCGGTTTTACTGGCTTTCCGGACTATATGTTACCCGTGTACTTTTGACGATTACGATGAGCCAAGTCCAGAAGAACTACAATGCCAAAGCTCGGCAATCCACTGGTGGATCTAGGAAAAAGGGCAAACTCAAAAGGAAGAGAAACGAAGGTCAACCGGCACAAATCGAGGAGGACGATCCAAATGCGACTATACTGATCCCAAAAACTGAGGAACAGAAGGATCAGGAACGCAGAGAAAAACTAAGGCAGGAGGTGTGTGTTGCCAGTGAGATCGTCGTATGTGGATCCCAGGGGTGACTGTGGGCTAGCTCGCGGCCCAATCAGACACGAAATGGAACAGCAAGAAGAAGAAAAGACTGGAGAAATATATTGTATGCGCCTATATGTACGGTCTTCTGCAGTGGTCCTTCATATTGCTTTTATAGGATAAAAAACTCAAGAAGGAGGAGCGCGTTCTAATATTTGAGAGGCTGGCGTACGTCACATTACCACTCTTAGATATCTTCCTTGATGTTTCTCAGTCAAACTCAGGCCGAATTACCATCTTCCCTCCCGTTGCAATCTTCTTCTTCCCTTGGTACAGGAAAAGTGTCGACTCATCAGGAACTCATGGATAGATTGGAAGACAAGGAAACCCGCCGTGCAATGGAGGGACATGCAGGGAAACGGAGGCGACGCACTAACGCATACGAAGTAACGGTTCCAGACGATGACAATAGTCAAGATGCCGACTTGCCTGGAGATGAGATCCTCGGTGCAGCTTTCGTAACTGTTGAGGAATACGCTGATGTGTCGAAGGGGACTGTGCCATCCGCGGCGTCAACAGCTATCGAGTCATCAGCTGTGCGTGAAGTAGGTAGTGCGCTGCAGCGAAACCCGGATGGAACTATTGTCGCACCGAGAATACGCCAGAAAATAAAGCACACAAAGGTCTGTCATCCATCTTGTATGGGAGCAAAGTTTGATTTACAAGCTTCAAGTCAACGTTTCGTGGCTGGCAACGCAAAGGAAAGGAACTCGCCGTTCCGGAAGAGTCGGATACATCCTTTGACAGCTCTGATTCTGCGTATGATTCCTCAGGCGAGGGATCAGAGGAAGACCGACGGGACGAAAACATGTCTGGGACCTCTGGAGCATCGAGGGAAGAGGTCGAGGATGAGGAGCTTCTGGTGCCAAAGAAACAACTCGGATTCAAGAACTGGGCTTTGAAGCAGATCGATGCAGTAAAAGGCTACAAGGTCCCCTTCGACTCGAATGTTGCGCCCACGACCGCCCTCCCTTCGCCCCCGCCCGCCAAGAAACGGAAGTTCGACAATGGTTCACAACCGGCTGAGATGCGTGGTCCCCTTGGAGAAGAAATACAATTTCCCGCCACTCACTTCACCCAGCATCTCCACAACTCTGATGCAACTGTGGTTAAAGCAGTCACCGTGACTCGACCCCCCGAAGTGGAGGAAGCTAGAATCTTATTGCCAATTGTCACAGAAGAGCAGCCCATCATGGAAGCTGTCCGATTAAACTCTGTGGTTATTATCTGTGGCGAGACTGGTAGTGGTAAAACAACTCAGGTCCCACAATTTTTATACGAGGCTGGTTTCGGCACTCCGGGAAGCGGTATGTTGCCTGTCGTTATGGGTGCAGATGTAGCTTAACATCATTATCGGTAACAGACAATCCAGGCATGATTGGCATTACCCAACCACGTCGAGTTGCTGCGATTTCAATGGCCACGCGGGTTGCTCATGAACTTTCCCTAACGTCCTCCCGGGTGTCTTATCAAATTCGATATGATGCCACAGTCTCCCCTGCGACGTCTGTCAAGTTCATGACTGATGGAGTGTTATTGAGGGAACTCGCGACCGATTTTTTGTTGAATAAGTACTCTGTAATCATAATCGACGAAGCTCACGAGAGAAGTATCAACACGGATATCTTAATCGGCGTCCTCAGTCGTGTATCGAGGCTGCGCGAGGAGATGTGGAAGGAGGGGAAGGAGGGAGCGAAAGTATGTAGTGGTTCCTACCCTGGTGTTTGCTTTAATGACAATTTTTTGCAGCCTCTACGACTTATCATCATGTCTGCAACATTGCGTGTTAGTGATTTTGCCGAAAATAGGACCCTGTTCTCCTCCCCACCTCCCGTGATTCATATTGCAGCTCGTCAGCATCCAGTCACAATCCACTTCAACCGTCGTACAGCACCTGATTATGTCACGGAGGCCATAAAGAAGATCTCGAAAATTCACACTCGGCTTCCACCTGGTGGTATTTTGGTTTTTTTAACTGGCCAAAACGAGATTACTGGTGTCTGTAGGAAACTGGAGGCGAAGTTTGGACGGAGGGCCCTGGACGAGAAGCGAAGGAGACGAGGTCCGTCACATAATGGGCTGGAAAAATCATCCGAATTTGCAGAGACGTCAAATATCGACCGAAATGTTTTTACGGCCCAAGGTTCGCCATGGGCAACTATCCGCTTTCTTTCGCTAATGATTATCTAGCGGATCTTGAGGCGGAAGAGGTCGACCTCGATGCCGGACGACCCGACGACCTAGCGTTTGATATCGACGAGGACATGGACGAAGAGGACAAGGAAGCGTTAGACAGCGATGGCGGACCGGATGTAGATGAGGAGTTGGGATTGGATCCTGACGAAGTTGATGGTGGGCACCCGCAACTTCTGCCAATGACAAGATGCTCATTTGACTCTCAGTCCCTATGCACGTCGTCCCGTTATACTCCCTTTTACCCAGTGAGAAGCAAATGCATGTGTTCCAACCTCCTCCTCCTGGCTCCCGCCTGGTTGTTGTCTCCACGAATGTTGCAGAGACGTCGCTTACAATACCCGGAATTCGTTATGTTGTTGACAGTGGTCGGGCAAAAGAGGTGCGTCAAATAGTCACATTCGTTTTTCTTGTACTAGTATTGAAACTCTTATTCAGCGCCGGTATGATGTGAACAATGGCGTCCAGACATTCCAAGTTAGCTGGATATCCAAAGCATCAGCTGCACAGCGGGCGGGACGAGCGGGCCGTACTGGTCCTGGCCACTGTTATCGATTGTACTCGTCCGCGCTGTTCGAAAACCATTTCCAAGCATTCTCTCGTCCGGAAATCCTACGTATGCCAATTGAAGGCGTCGTTCTGCAGATGAAAAGCATGCATGTCGACACTGTCATCAATTTCCCCTTCCCCACACCGCCCGAAAGGTCCACCATTCGGCAAGCGGAGGCAATCCTGACCCACCTTGGCGCACTGAGCGTCCCTTCTGGAACTGCGGTCGTCGCTCCTCAGATCACGGACCTCGGGAAGACCATGTCTCTGTTTCCTCTCTCTCCACGATTTTCGAGAATGCTGGTCAGCGGACAACAGCAGGGATGTCTCCCCTATGTTGTATCAATCGTCTCTGCGCTGTGTGTGGGAAATCCTTTTCTTTATGATGATGAATTCCAGGATGAGGATGAGGATAGCTTGAGATCTGACGCCGGGCTAGCACATCTAACAAGTGAAGCTGTCAAGGCCAAGGAAGCCCGACGGTCACGTCGCAAGGCGTTCTTTGAATCGCAGCATGTAAGTCTTTACCTACCTGGCGGTCCCAGAAGCTAACCTCAATCTGAACTTTCAACCTCTCATCAGACTCATGCCGCACTCGGCCAATTCACGAGCGATGTCTTGAAAATACTCTCTGTGGTCGGTGCTTATGAATACGCTGGCGGAGGCCACAAATTCTGTTCGGAGCATTTTGTTAGGCCTAAAGTACGTCGATCGTAACATTTTACATTTTCGACTACTGAGTTGATACAAGGCCATGGAAGAAATACACAAATTGCGAGCCCAAATCAATAACATTGTCCACACTAATTTCCCAGGAGTGGATACTGGTTTTGTTTCGAACTTACGCCCACCCAGCGCCTTGCAGGTATGTTCGGCGAAGCTCGGTTCTTCGGCGTGATGCTAAGGTGTCTATATAGCTGAAGGTTTTAAGACAACTGCTTACTGCGGCTTTCATTGATCAAGTAGCCGTCCGCAAAGATCGCGTTATTCAAGCGTCGACAACGGGAGTACAATTCGCCACCTCGAAGGGAGTACCCTATAAAGCGATTGGAATTGAGGAAGATGTGTTCCTACACCCATCATCCATCCTCGCCAACGCAACTCCACCAGAATATGTGATATTCTGCGATGTGGTCAGGACTTCGCGTGTATGGCTCAAAGGTATCAATATACTCATCATCACTCCTTTGTGGTGCTCTCATATCTTTCATAAGATTTAACAGTTGTCAACCCAGCATGGTTATCAACTCTTGGCAAGCCATCACTTTGCACCTTTTCGAAACCGGTGAAATCAGCGGGAGGGACAATGATGATGGTACCGAAATTTGGACCTGAGGGTTGGGAACTACCCCCTGTAAAAGTACAAGAATAATATTTAAGTAATATTATGTTCTCAAAGTAGTGATCCAATGGCGGTGTATCTACAATGCAAGAATAAGTTAGAGTATATGCAGGATACGGTCGGGGATGTGTCTAATCCTTCTAATGGAGAATGGATAAAGTGGAACAGTGACTTTCAAGGCCGCTGTTCAACGATGAGGTGTCAATACATATTAGAGTTATTGTCTAACAATTCACCTTTTTATTAGATTTGGGAATGAAGATATTGGGGGGTTGTTTCGGGCGTTTGGCGGGAGGGACTCGTGGTTTTGTAGCATCTTCTCCTGGTCGAGTTGGCGGGGGCCGCGAAGATTGATCCTCATCCTCGGCTGGCCGCTTGACTCCTACATGAACAACGGGAGCATGCTGCCTGTGGTCCGAAAGTGCTTGAAGAGGTATGGATTCTGGTTTGCGACCTATGGTCGACTTGAAGTCTCGGGGAGTGACTAAATCCGAAGGTACTGGGACGGAAGGCACGGCCTTGGTTTCCTTGGCGAGTGAAAGAAGAGGCGCTGGCTGATTCACGGTTGGTCTAGTAAAATATGTAGAATCGGCCTGTGCATTTTTAGACACATTTGATTATAGATAGAAACAGCCTCACATCGAATAAGGCGGAACGGGATCTTGCATCCAGAACTATAGTTTTCCATGTGGCATCGCTTCGCTCGAGAGTAGGAGCATTCCCAAGGATGAAAAGGGATGATCTCGCACGAGTAAGTGCGACATTCATGCGCCGGATGTCTGTCCACATGTCAGGTCAACCCAGAATCATATATTCAATTGCATACCTGACAAGAAACCAACTGATTGCAGGCCAGGTCCTGCACGAACACATGACAGAATAATGACGTCTTTTTCCTGTCCTTGAAATCCATCGACAGTGTTGAAGTCGACCGATTCCACGATATCACGGCCAAAGCGCTGCTCAAATTGACGTCGCAGTTCCACGACTTGTGCCTTGTACATGGATACGACGCCAACACGCAAGGCAACAGAGGAGAACTCTTGACAAAGACGGGAGTAGAGCGCTACAGCCACCTGGCACTCCGTCATGTTTTTGATAGAGCGTCCACTCGCTTCTTCCAGACCCTTGGCGACGTTGAAAAATCGGTACGTTCCAAGTTTCGCATGCGTGTGCCACGGTTGCTTAGTTTTCTTCTCCATACTGGGGCCATCTTGCAGTCTTCCCTGGTAAAATATTTGACTTGGCAGGCGACTGATGTCCGGGTGCATTCGGTATTGAATGCTAGCGGATGACTTAATTGAAGATGCCGGACTTGAAAGAAAGCTACTTACCTAAGTAGATGTACAGCGTCAGGTCTCTGTTTTTGAAGACGGACAAAGAGCGATTCATTGTAGCGGAATCGGCATGCCTGGGGTGCATTGAAACAGATATATTTCAGAAGACGAATGATCACCAAAGAGTTGGTTCACCTCTCGAGAAAGGACAGTCGGTGGTAGTTGCTGGGGATCTCCCACCATGACACACCGATTGGTTCGATACTTCAGTGGTATTATGGAACTGAGCTCGATGGCCTGTGCAGCCTCATCGATAATGACCATCTCGAAGTCGAATTGAGCCAGCAGGTCGTGTCCAGCTCCAGATAAAGTACTGCACACGACGTCCGCTTCTCGAACCACCTCGACTCGTGTCTTTCTACGAAGAGCGTCCAGAGTGCGCGTCTCGGACCTATTCTTGTCAATTAGATTATCCAGTTGCTTGCTCAGGGTCATCTTGCGGGACCGCAGCTGCGAAATCTCGTCATTGAGAGCCTGCGTCATTGCCAGATTGTCATATATAGTGTTCTCCTTCTGCCGTTTCTGTGCCATGGTTTGTTTAAGTGAGTCTATGTCTCGTCGCAATGCCGAGATTTCCATCGAAATATCCTTGGAGCCTGCCCGTGATTTGTTTGGGTCAGAATCAAGCTTCTTCTCCACTAAGGTGTCGAGAGAGATGTCCTGAACGCTGTTACTCATCGCATTTTTTGCACCGAGACGGACGACCTTGACAGATCCAGAGCCCGTTTCTGACCCTCGAAATCCCAAGCTGATGCGACTGGCGACCTCGTCAATGGCAGCATTGCTTGGGGCACACAGGAGGATTTTGCCAGGCAGTCTCTTCTCCAGGGGGACAGTATTCCGGCCGGCCTGCACGAGGACAGGAGGAGGACGTTGCTTTGCCAACGAAGCGGCGATCAATCCACAGATGGTCGACGTCTTACCAGTACCTGGAGGTCTAACAAAATGGAATTAATGAACACTTGCGGGGCAGGACCAGCGCATTGCACACCCTTGGATCAATACAAATCCGTTCGTCTGAAGGGAGCTGACTATCGCGGTTGCTTGGGGTTCGTTGACGCTATATTTTGCCATGGTCTGTTCGATATCTCTCCGTTCAAGTCTAGGCGCTTGAGACAGACGCGGGTGCAGTATGGTCTCGAAAAGATCGTAGTATGCTACGGATACTAAGGCAGCATATTCACGATGAAGGGTGCTGAGACTAAAGATGGCTTAGAACCTGGATTTTGCAAGATTCAAGGCCTACCTAAACAACTTGCTGAGCTGCCACTTGGTACTAATTTGTAGGCCGGGATCGATACTTCCAGGTCTTATATAGCAGCGAACGCTAGCCTGACATCCATGGGGGGTCGCGCGATAGCTCTGGGTCTTTGCCATAACGACCTTTTTAGCAATTGGATGCCGAAGAAGTACCACGTCCGTCTCAGCCAAGTACCAGTCCTTCTTTACGCCTCCCAAGAGCGAAATATCGAGATCAAGCCAGGAATCCAAAAATTGGCGTGAGTTAATCTGGCATTCGAATGAGTCCTGAACCTCCTCTTTCGCCTGTAGGATTTGTGCCCAACATTCCATCAAAAGAAGAGGTTCAAAAACTGCTTTGTACTCTTCAAAGCTGTTGAACCCGTCCGGAATCTGTGTGAGCTTCGGTTTTTCACCCGGAGGCTCTGAACCAGTATGTTCAAAGTCCCACGATAACAACGCTTTATGGAGATTGCTGATGTCTGGGTTCAACCGGAGAGCAGCGTTACGAGCTTCGTGCTTGCGTTTGAGTCTTTCCTGCATGGGATTACTATGTGTTGGAATGTCTAATGTTTTGATCTGTCGACGCGAAGCAATTTTCTTGATCTTGGGGGATCGCTGGAGTTTTGCAAGGACCGCCAGGCCTTGATTTGCACCCTCCTCTTCGCTTTCCGACTCACTAGAACTAGACGCGTCCGATGGTGGGGGTTTAGCCAGGCCCTCGTTTTTGGGGCCAGCTTTAGTGGATTGAGTAGAAGTCGGAGCTGCAGGTTTAGTGCCAAGCTTGTCTGCCCTACGAAATGATGGCACAGACACAGTCGCAGCAAGCTTCTGCTGATCATCGTCTGTGAAAAATCGAGACTTCGAAGGCCTTGAAGCTGGTAAATCTGCGAGAGGTTTTGAAAACGATTCGGAGGCTAATTTGGCCTTCCTGGCGTCGTCCTGTTTTGGTTGCTTTTTTTTCTCGGCGGAATCTTTAGCCGACGGAGCAGGACCAGATACCACCACAACTTCATCAAAATCATCTAGTGCAGCTTCCAATGTCAACAACCTGGACTTGTCAAGACGAATGCGTGTTTTTGGATCTTCCTTCCGAGCGCTATCGATATGCTTCCGAAGTTTCTTCAGGGCGTCCTCCGAGGGTGCAACGTCAACTTCCCGAAAGCACTCCAAGAGCGATTTAAGCAGGGAGAAAGACTGATGAAGAAGCTCTTCATCTGTAAGTCGAAGCCATCGCGCCAACTCTTGTAGAACATCTTGCAAGTCATTCATCATTTTTCTTCCGACGTTCGAGAGCCTGTTCGAAGCAACTGCAACTGTTGAACGAGTGTTGGCAGCTGTTTCGACTACTCTCCACGTAGCCAGCATATCTCTCCCGAAGATGAGAGCGTCTCTCATCCAGACAATCATTTCTTCGTTGTCAAAATATGTTGACCATAATGGAGTGCGTCGGAATATTACTGTGAGCGACCTTGCCATTAGATTCCACAATTTCGGAAGCTTTGCAGCTGGGCCGTTGTCATCTGCAGACTGCAGAAAGTATTGAGAATGCAGAAGACCATTGGGTGTCGTACACAGGACATCGATGATATCCGTAAAACAGCGAACGAGGGATTTGGACAGGCTGCATGCTTCAGGAAGTTGAGGAGCATAGTCGATGAAGGTGGAAAGGAAATCAAAGAGGCCCTCAAGACCTGGAACTGGAAGGTTTTCAAGAAGTGCACGGAAGCAATCATGGCGTGCATCGACATCAAACGCTAGCTCGACCACGTTCTGTGCCGCAAGCTGCATGTCCTCCACAGGCGACAACATGAGTTTCATGGCGTCCTGGACAACACCTGGGCGACGTAACAAGTCGAGGGCTGATGAAGAGGTATTGACATCGGCGTAGTGGGTCATGGCTCCGATGAACCCTTCTCTGATTGTAGACAATGATCGGTTGATCTCATTCAAAGTCTCCTCGGCACTGGAAACCCCGAACGCAGAAGCGAAAGGCTTCGTATGAAGTACATCCACGTGCGCGGTCTGCGCGACAATGGCGAAGACGACAGCAACTCCATCGGCATCGTTAGTTTGAATTGCTGGATATAACTTATTCCACATTTGCTTCCTCACCGAAAGCCTCGAATCGCTTGTATGTGGACGTCCTGTCTGTACCTGAGCAAGAAGCTTACACAATCCCATGATTGTGGTTGTTACGCTTTGGACATCGATTTCCAGCACATTCTTCAGAAAAGCACGTGCGGAACTGCGGCAGACTGTCCATTTTTCGACGTCGTAAGAACGAGAAAAGGCTATCCCCAGGAAGGTTTCGGTGTGAATGTCTAGAGCACTTAAGAGCGAATTGCGATGGTGCAAGTTATCAGTCGAGCTCTTTCGAAGGACAGATGATAGTAGCTGTTAAGTTGGAGTTTGTAAATATGCGACCGTGATAGAGACGACTATACACCAGACTCACATGTAACGCAGAGGCCATTATAGACGGGCGTGCATCTTGAAAACGCTCGTGCTGCGTTTCCTCGCAAAGAAAGTCAGTTATTTTCACGAGTACTTCGCCATAGACAGGCAGGTCACGGATGGTATGTAGGTATTCCCTAAACCAACTTAGAAACCATGGGCGGTCGATGGAAGAGCTGATGTTTTGTAGAAGTTGGGAGAAGGAAGGATTGTCCTTGACGGAATCAAAGACGACTTTAGGAAATTCAGGCCCTTCTCCGACCCAGAAGGCCTTATCCATGCGTTTAAGCAGCAGAAGTAGACACTGGAGTATATCCGTGAATTCTGAGAGATCGGGATGAATGGCAAAGAATGAAAGCAAACAGTTGTCAAGTTCAAATAACCACAGAAGAGGATGAGACTACTAACGAGGCCCGGTATCGTGCAAATGTCCCGTCACAATGCGACGAAGATCGACGTGATGGCGTATGTCAGATGTTAGTGCAACGACGGGTATGTGCCGCAAAACGGTAGAGAATCCGGACCAAAGATGAGATGGATCACGAGCGACAGAAAAAGGGAAGGGCTTCTTCAATGTGGGACCAGGTAAGTGACTGGGTTCCGATAGAGTCAGCGCGTGGACCACAGCCTCGATAGCCTGAAGATATGAACCAACGAACAAGTCATTAGACATAGGGACAGTTGTGCATTTCAAAGCCTGATTCACGGCCCACTGTCTAACGCTCGAACGGTCGCTCATCAAAAGAACGAACATCCCCGGAGGCAATGGTTCGGTCGGCCATCCAGGGAGAGGGTCTGTCAAGGACGAGCTATATATAGCAGAGAGTATGTTGGGGTTACTAAAAATGGTCCAATTGCACACCATGCGATAAACCACCGCGGGATGTATGTCAGAAAGGGTCTTGGTAGTCGACTGATCCAATATTCTTGCGTTGATAAGGTCCTGGGTAACCATTGCAAGCTCCCACTGTTCCAATGTTTGGTAAAAGCCTTTAAGGATGTCTTCCTGAAATGCACCGAAGTACCTAGGAAAAAATCAACAATGAATGGCTAATATGAATATCTGACGATACACACGTATTTCTCGAGCTCACTTTCACTTGTTCAATCCCTTGAACGCAATCCGAACAGCGACTCAAGCAAGAGTGAAGTTTCGTCTTCCAGTCTTCCACCAATTGACTGTTGTATGCGAAAAGTCGGATCAGGAACGTTGCAGCTGCCACTGTATCAGGCGCGGCTTGACGACAAAACCAATGAATGACGTTATACGGAGGCTTGGCGGGTACTGCCATTAAGTAGTTATACACCATTCCAAGAACCTTGTCAGAAGCACCAGAGTTGTCGATAGGGGAGTCCCGCAGAGTGGCAAGCAGGGAGTGCACATCTGACTCAGAGCTTGCCATAGGCGGTGACAGTGTTGTGTAGGATCGCGTTTGGAATTGATTTAACGGGCTATAAGACAGGGAATCGGCTGTAAATGCTGTGATAAAGGATTGAAGCGAGTGAGCATCAGAAAGCAGTGGTCATTGTCAAAGCAAATTGGACGCGACGAATTACACGTGAGCGATGGAAAAGGTGTCTCGAAAAGGAAATTGTATGGTTTCGTTGGCAATGCCATTAGCCATGTAGCACCAGGTAATGTCACCGTAAGTAAGCACACGTTCGCGAGCGACTGCTGATGGCCTAGCATATAGCAAGTTTCCAGTACTCATAGAATGTATTCTTGGAATTATCTGGATTGCTTTCAAGAATCAAGAAATTTAATAGCTACTAAGCTAGCTAGATCTCGGGGAGTCCAACCAAACAAACACAATGAAAGTTCTCCGAGGTCACCGTCAGTCACGGTAACTCCACACACGCGACAAATCAACTCACCCACCAAAGTGGCAGTTTTGAAACTGGCTCGTCTTGACACAAATGGATTCACACGACTTGGAAAATATCAATCTCCTGCTTGATCGTGATGTTGAGCTCCGAGAGGTAATCTTGTGCTTTCGTGTTTGATTAACATCGAAGTACTGGCGTTTGTCGTAGAAAATCAAAGAACAGGTGGCCGAGCTTGATAAGAAAGCACGCACGATGGTCGGATTGCTCAACAAAATACATTCAACTCCCTCCGATTCAAGTAAGTAAAATCACCCATGCCGATGCCGATCTCAGTAATGCCGTTTTTCCAGTTCCTGCTCTTCTGGCCTCTGTACACCCCGTCTTGTTGAGCTGTCAGGATGTATCGACCGCTCTAGCCACCCTCATCCCAGAAAACCAATTTTGGCGATGGAAAGAGATGTGGTCGAACTCGTTAAGGACTGCTGTCTTTGCTGCTTCTCTGATAGAATATCTCTCAAATCGATCTTTAATTTCCTTGCCCCATACTGCTGAAATCCTGGGTAGTGAGCATGTTCATATCCCAGATCATTTGATATAAGTTACTTCTTTATTCATTTAGTCAAGGAAGAGTGGAAAGATCGAATCGCATTGCCCGTTGAGGATTATCTTCACGGTTTGATCAGTCTTGTGAATGAACTGGTCAGTCCAATTGTACTAAATAGACCCTGATCTCACGTGTGTTGTATCTAGTCCCGGCTGGCTGTCAATGCCGTGACATTGGGAAACTTTGAGGAACCCATCAGAATATCCATTTTTGTCAAAGATCTTTTTGCTGGATTCTCTATGGTACCTTTCTATTCCTGACCAGCCACGCAACCTAGACACTCACTGTCTGCTGTTAGCTGAATCTTAAAAATGACATTCTACGGCGACGGTTCGACGGTCTGAAATATGACATGAAGAAGATCGAAGAAGGCAAGTTTCTTCGTTCTAGATTCGTGTAGTACTGCTAAAATCTCTCTATCGCCATTGGCGTCAGTTGTATACGATGTATCTCTTCGCAAGCTTGCTTCACCATCCGTTCACACTCAATCTCAGTCCCGTTCCGAACACGGTACCGTTACATTGCCATCGTAATAGTAGCTAGTGTACCGCTTTTGTGTTAATTACTGGTGTAAGTCTGTAACTCCGCGACTCAGTCTATCCTGGCGTACCACTGCCACAAGAGTCGGAGTTCGAATGTATTGAACATCACTGACCACTGGCAAGTCATGGAAAGGCGGAGGGGTATCATATCACGTCCTGCATCTTCCGAAGGTGTGTTTGCCTTGAGTGTTCATGAAATCAGAGAGAAGGCCAAACTATGTGCTTCCCGCAGAGGTCGACTGCTGGTCCCGTGCCGCAGAATCTCTAACCGCATTATCCAATAAATATTCAAATCAATCTACACTGGAAACTATCGACCGAGTAAACAGGCTAATTCATGCTTGGCCTGCAGACGATACATTACCGGCCGAAGGCTACGAAGGCGTCAAAACTATCTACAACAAACTGAAACCCGGACTTACTGATATCAGACTCGCTTCTGAAGAAGAACTCAAGTAGGGAACCAACTTAGTAACTGAATCTTATAAAACTCGACTGTTTCAACAGGGCCATTGAAGTTGCTATCGAGCGTGTGGATGTCTTGATAGCGTTAAGAAAAGCGCCGGAATCATCGCCACAAGGTAAGACTCGGAGCGCCGTTCTAGCGTGGCCACAACTGATTTTCCGTGACCAGAAAAACGAAATAAGCGTCCTCGAGCACCTTCGCCGACTGCTGTACCGATCTCTGGTGCTGTAGCACACAATAGCCGTAGTATGTCTATCACTCTTCCAGCGAGGAATTCTGTAGGCCCATCTCCTGCCATACCATTCTCGCGTGACCCCAAAGCACGGCGAGAGGCATTGGGTCCGCAACTTCCTCTTCAGGAAGGTAGGAAGGTAGCGTTCCATCCTGGGAAAGCTGCCAACGGAGATGACGAAAATACGTGGATTCTTGCTCTTGTCACAAAATCTATACATGCCGATAAAAACAGGTACTTATCGTTACATTCACGCTACCGAATTTACGCTAACCCCTCGTTTAGATATGTGGTACAGGACGCTGATCCTCAAGAAGACGGGTCACCAGGCCTGTTAGTTTCAACTCTATGTTCTCTTTTTTTTGTTTCGCGCTCATTCACAGTATAGATTGTACAACACCACGTTAAAAGCCATAATACCTTTACCAGACCCGAATGCACCTCTAGGAAGTGCATCCCATGTGAACGCTTATCAAGAATTTGCTGCTGGCTCCGTCGTCATGGCTCTATATCCAGATACAAGCTGTTTTTATCGGGCAGAAGTGCTAGTTACGCCGAAGGACATGCCACCGCCCTCGGGGCGGGTGAGTTTTATTTTCCCTCACAAATCAGGTAACATATAAATTACCAGGTTCCTCCTTCGTCAAAACCCATGCCGATGTATAAGCTGAAGTTCGAAGATGACGACAATCAAGAACACACTGTCGCAGCGCAATGGGTGGTTGAATGGCCCGAGCCTAATGCCTGAACAGTGCAATTATCTTTGGAACTAAATTATGTGATTGGGGCTTCACCTTTGTAGCGGCATGTGTAGTAGTAGTAGTTATGTGGATTTAGGTTTATCTTTTAAAAAGCATTCAGTATAATTTGATAGCAGGTATGGATGTGACGTTGAATCTGCTTTACGTAAGCCTGACGTAGCATATAT
>QFEU01010134.1:0-12694 GCA_003316345.1 Tricholoma terreum
CTGAGCAGTTCGCAGCTTTTCTGTCTCGCCGATCCTAGCCCGGTTCCCGTTCTTTAAGTTTTGCCCACCCACCCACATCCATTTCCGCCTCTGCTCATTAGTGTGGTGAGGCTAGCAATTTGGCAGACATCGCTTGGCAATCAAACTTCGACACATGTGCAGTCTACGAATTAATCTAAGTTGTTCAGACTAACGAGCAGAGTAATAATTGCGGGGGTTCCCGTAGTTATTCCTCAGTTCACCCTCGGCTCGGTAGGATGGAATCCGGTTTTTCGCCATACGTCGGAATCACAGATCCCACTTCCGGATTCTAACCTGTCGCGTCCGCTCCCAGATCAACTAGTATGTTGAACTTAGATTAGATTTGTAATACTATCACACATGTCGATGTAATGGATAATTCTACCAAATGCAAAACGTTAGTTTCTTCGACCTGGGGCAGAACTATGGTAGTCACGTATTTCGGCAATCTAGAATGCGCACAGTACTATCATGCCCCTCGATCTCAATAACAATCGATCAACATCAAGATGGAGAGACATATCCGACTTGGTAGCGGCCTAGTGACCGTCAGGCCTCGAGAGTCAATCTCTAGCAAGATGATTCGACTGGTTCACCTTCGCAATTGAGGCTAGTCTATGCTGCCGTGTTCTTGGACTTTGCGCATCCTCAAGTTCTTGAAAATATGTGCGTTTTGATTGATGTTCAAGTGGCGAATCCGAGGTGATTGGAGTAAGCAAGGTGGAAACATAATAATGCATGTTGACACTACACGTGACTGCGTCAACTTGGCAATAAGTCTAGCGGGACGATGGTAAAGGTTTTGACATGAGTACAAATCTGTAGTGAGTCTGAAGTTCAACAGGTCGCAGTTTCTGATCCATTCGCAGCAAGAGCGGCATGGCCGTCCCTGAGATTGGAGGACATAAACGCTGCAGTAGCGCATTATACAGCACGGTGTTGAAGCCAACAAGTTGCAAGCACAGACAGTCTGTTTTGAGCACCCCATCACTGTAAAGTTTCGAGAGCGTACGCTGATCGAGTTCTTGGCATTGAGAAGAGCTAGCCTGCGGCTGGGTGCCTCGCGCGACATCCACAATGACGTGGGCCGGCTGGTGGAAAAACCTGCAAGTCAATTAAACATCTTGTTCTTTGCAAATCAGATACTCAACTATATCCTCTGGCAATCAAGATCTTTCCTGGGAATGCCTATGGAATCGTTAGCTCCCGGCGTATTAGATCCACGATCCACTCAGGAAGAATAGTTCTCTGGTCCGTCCGTGAAGCCACGTAAATTCGTCAGCGTCGGACCAGCAATGTTGCCTGCTATTGTATACATGACAAGGTCCAAAAGCGAGAGCGTCTACGTCTCCCTTATGCCATTGGAATCGGCCAAGAAAGTATACGAAGTTTTGTGAGCAACTGAAAATGGGGTCAGTTGGGAATACATTTACGGAGGTTAGGGAATAAACTCTGGGAAGGTTGGATCCTAGAAATGAAGGCTATCGGATATCGTCGGGAGAGTGCTAGTAGTCAACTTACCGATTCCAAGTAGGAAAACAGGTCTGTGCTACCGAGACAAACAGGCGATAGCTGCGTGATTCCGAGACGCAGAGTAGGAAGTTGGCGGAGGATGTTATCATCGGTGTCCTGCCACAGTAAGATCAATGAAGGTTATCGTGAAATTAACTCGCCTGATACATACCAGCCTATTCTTGATAGAGTTCGAGTTACGGAACGAGTCAGTCTATGAAAGGATCAGCGATTCAAGGCACTTCAAACGAACTTCTTTTATTCCTACCAACATTGACATTGGAAGCTGGAATAGCATTAAAGCAAGACAACCATTGAGCAGTGGATACTTACACGTTGTGGATTCCGATTGTTTAGTCGCAAAGCTGTCTTCGCCGTGTCCAACTCCTTCGGCCGTAGTTGCAGCATCTCACATGTCTATATCAAGGTAATTGAGGCAACATGAATGACTGGAAGAGAGCTTGAACGCACACGACACAGAATGTTTTCTGTCTTCAGGTTGTTCTGTTGTTCCTGTATATGCCCAAGCTCCACTTTTAATGCATGAACCTCAGAACACTTCAAAGTACAGAATCATAAGTTCAATGAAGCACGGCGTAGCAGATGACCTACCACCTCCGAAACAGTCGGATGTTCAGAATTATTCGAGATCGCCAAGGAATATTCCATTGGTTCCTCCTGCGGAATCAAATCATTAAGTCTGATGTGCACATGGCAGCATCATAGTCTCACCTTCTTAATTTCCGCACTGTGTTGCTACCAGGAACATTAGATGAAGAAGCGAAAGAGAAATGAATGTGTGACCTGCTCTGAGAGTTCACGTTGTAAATTGCCGTTTCTCTCCTGAGCTTGCTTTCAGAATAATTAATATTGATAACATGATGCCTCAAACCTGTAAGGCAAGTTCGACTTTGTTGGCAGCCTTTGTGGGACCAGTACATATTTTCAGTTAGTTAAAGGCAACCAAGGTGAGATGAACACCGACCTTTAAAGCTTGTCCAAGCTCTTCGAGTCTCTTTGCTGAGATCTACAACCTCATTAATGGGAAAATTCAAACAAGAACGGGAAACATACTTTGGCAGCTTCTTCGGATTTTGAGATGGGCAACCTTCAATTACTTTCAACCCACCGTGGACCATACATATATAAAATCATCTGACCTCATTTCTGGACTTCATCTTGTTGGTCTTCCTGTGCAGGCTCTATAACCTTCCTGAGCTGATGTAAAAGGATCGAGTCCAGGAAAAAGAATCACATGATTTTCAATTTCAAGTTCTTCAAGGCGTGCACAGGTGACCTACAATGATTTAGTATGGTGAAGTAACACAGTTGAGGGGTGGATGACCCTCTCCTTTCAAGAAGACCATCATAGCTCTGTCTGACAGTCTGCAGCCATATGAGCATGAGTGGAATGGGCATGCAAGTGTGGCAAACCTCATCAGGGAGCTCAAGCCCTCTTCTTCATTTTCTGGAGCTCTATACCACCAGATCTAAATCAATCCACGCGACTGTCAGGCCATCAATTAGAGAGCAACCAACTGTCACATGCGGCTCTCCTACAAGCTGTCCCCAAAGAACTATTCAGATACAGGAGGCCAGGCAGAGTCGACGCATCACGAACCTGTATAGCACGTTCAAGCTCTTTGATTTTTCCAACAGTTGTCTGTCAAGAGGAGGTTAAAGTCTGAACCACGAAATGACGTGCAGAGAAAACGGACCTTCTCCGCGGCTTCAAGTTCTTCGATGTGTGTTTGTAAAGTCTTCTGCATGTTCATTACCCAGAATGTTCCCGACAAAGGGTTGTCAACCTGCACATTCTTCTGCAATTCTTTGACCTTCCTTTTGGCCTCTTTCCAACCAAGCCTTAGCATTCTGAAAAGTCAGGAGTAGGACCGACATACTGACCTTCTTCACACTTGTCAGCTCTTGAACTTTCTTGCAGTTATCCTTTGAACATTGAGTTGGGAAACACTTCAAAACTCTAGGAGGAAATAGTACAACACCATTTGTTCCAGTTGCTTTTGCAATTCAGAAATTGTCTTCTTCGCATTCCTCAGTTCTCTCCCGAGGAGAACAACCATATCTGAGGCAAGTTCTGAGTCTCCTCTGATCGAGTCCATGGTGTACAGTTGTCACGAGCCAGAGGACAGTCTGAAGCGGACGCGTCTACGTTTGGACTGAATGACTTTGACTTATGCCTAAGCAGAGAAATTACGTCCGTACTGTATCAGAAACAAGTCACGTGCTACGATTATCTCTTCTCATCTGGATGCCATCCAAGAAGAACGCAACACCAGCAAATCCTCCTCCTCCTCCTCCTCCTCCTCCCGAAGAGCCAGAGGGGCCCCCACCACCGGAGCCAACCCCACCCGTACAAGTTCTGTATTGTTCAGGTTCCATTTTACCTCTCATATTCATGTTCGTCGCCTGACACCTTCGTTCTGCTTAGTCTGCACCTATCCACTAGAATACTGCGAATTCGGGTCAAGTTTGACGAAATGTAAGGAATGGCTACATGACCAACATCCTGATCTGTATGATAAGTACTATTCTGAAGGTACGTTCCTTCGCTTGTCGTTAGGTGTAACTTCGGCTGAAACTATCATCTGCAGAGGCTCTCAGTGCAAAAGTTGGAACGCTTAGCTTGACCGCACAAGCGAAACTCGAGCAGGATACGGCCAAGAAGGAGGCGAAGGCGGAGGCGAAGGCAGATGCCGCACTAAAAAAGAAGCTCGCGTCCCAAGTTCGTCATTCAATATTGTTGTCTGGATGATCGCAAATCGACTTCATCTATCACTTGGGCAGATTATAATTAAGCGAATAGAGCGGAATAAGCGGAAGCATGTCACTTCGATTCACGGGTTGGAGGCCTTCGGCATCGATTTGAAGAAAGTTGCGAAACAATTTGCCTCAAAATTCGCGACTGGCGCCTCGGTCACGAAGAATCCTCAAGGGATAGAGGAGATCGTCGTGCAGGGAGATGTTAGCGATGAGATCCTCGAGATGATTGAAGAAGAGGTGGGTTTATTGAAGGGGATTCCGGCAGATTCTGTCAAGATCGTGGAAGAGAAGAAGAAGAAAGGAGGAGAGTGAGCAATTCGTTATCTGTAAGTAGAATTGTCATGTACTGTTAGGCATTAAAACTGCTATGAATTGTACCGTTAGGAGACCAACTATGACCTGAATGAAAGTCAATGTTGGCCGACGAGCGCCTCGTCTGTGGACTTTGGCGTTACAATCTTCCACTTCGTTCTCTTGTATGTCTTCTCCACCTCGATTGTGAATTGGACACGTGAACCTTGAGGGTCTCCGATCATGAAGGACCCTTTGGGTGACGGTGAAACGATCGTTAGAACGGCAGTTTCATCGTCCCCAGAGGTTTGGTAGGCATGCAAGACGGAAGTCACGGCACTGGTCGACCTGGAGACGGTCTTCCATTGTAAACCTGTGAACTTGGATAGTCAACGTCGCCGAGTAGGGGTACCTCTACCATATGAATCAGGAGGAAATTTTCATCGTCCAAAAAGTCGTCCGACCATGTACTTCTTTATCAAGGGTCAGTGTGCGCTCAACTTGCCTAGCTAGGGATACACGTCATCGACCCCCGTGCTCGTGTCTGTTGGAAAGGGTTGACGATACTGCAAGTGCGCAGGGGCTAATAATATTCATTTTGACATAATTACATTTATACATGCTACAGACAATGAGGAATTGAAAGGCATAGAAGCAAAATAAGCGAATACGAGCGAAGTGGAAGCTGAAGAATGGAGCCTAGTAAAAAAAGATAGTAGATTTAGTTCTTGCGATGGGTTTGATCCTCCAACAATTGGTCAGTTTCAAAGATGGGCTTTTGCTGTGTAAGCTCCTGCGAGTCTAGGACCAAACGACAAACCCACCAATGCCTGTCTAAACAAGCGACCTAAAGTTTGAGAAAAGTGCTGAATTTTGGGATTTCCTTGATGGCAGCTTCCACGTCCTCCCTCCACTTGGAAATTATGGAAGATGACCCGTCCCAATAGGTCCAGTCAACGTGGAACAGAGCATCGAGGTCCTGGAGCGATGCCACGTCCGCGGAAACCAATTTACACAACATCTGGGTTACAGAGGTCTGACATGCAGCCAACTTGCGTGGGCCAATTTTTGGTATGGCTTCGTCTGGATAACGGATTGCCAGCGGTAACACCTGACTCCAATGCTCATGATAACGGATCTAATTTATAGTGTAAATGATCATATCCACCACAACGCTTGTACATACCCAAGGGATGTGAAGGTAAGCGGGCATCTCGGAAATGATCTCACTCAATGGTTTATGGAGCATAAGTGGAGCAGCTTCTGAAATGATCTCAAGGTAGTTGAACTTCACTGCGTACGCCACGATCGCCTTTCTGCGTTGAGGCAAGGTCTGTCTGGTGCTCGTTAAAAGAGGGTTCCCCAAAAAGGAGGACGATAAATTGGAACTCACTGCATGCGTACGCTGCATATACTCATTGCTGAGTAAACCTTGTACATCTCCGCAGCATATGCGAGATCAGTAAGCGTCTCGAATGGTATGGATAAAAGATCGGGATGATGCATGGGATAGATGAATTGAAAGAGGAGTTCGAGAACAGGTGACTCCCACTCGGTGAGATTAACAACCCCAATGGGTTTTTCATGTTTTGCTAGTGGGAAGGCGCCTGCATGCACTTCGAGATTCTTACTATGGAGATGAAAGTGCACCCCATCTTTGGATCGGATAGTGACATCGGAATCGAGAGCGCAGACTCCAAGGGAGTCGTCAGCACAGAAAGGTCTGAGAATAGAACCCAATAAAACATGCGCACAGCGGTCAGATTGCTTAATTGTTGCATTAGCATTTGTATCATGCATAATCTGCCGAGTTGTCCAAAGAGCAAGCACAAGCTGAAAAACGCTAGGAGTGGTGTGGGGTTGGGACGGAGACAAGAAGTAAAAGCGGTCAGATGCGGCTATTTAACACCAGGTGGGCGACGTTTGGTCTCGTGGATTGGCAACACTGCCAACACATCGACTGAGCGCCAGTTGGTTGATCTGAACCTGCCAACCCTGTGAACACATGTCATAGAATAGTGCCGATTGCTTCTCCCATCTTGAACACATGTTCGCACCGCTGACGATTACTTCAGATAAGGACCGACAACAGGAGATAAGTATTTCCTTAATCCACAAATGCGTCTAGCAACCCTCGTCGGCAGGCTTCGCATCAACTTTACGATGATCCGGGATCTGTGCATCCTTCGGTTTGTCTTTGTCAATCGCTTCACCGATGTACGATGGGAATCTATGGGCGACACCACGTTAGTGGAGCTACTCAGTAATTTGAAAACCAACCAACCTGGGCACGCCATCCTTGGTGAGCTCTTGGAAACGGTAGGTAATGATCGCGCCGACTTTGGGAGGCTTTTGACGCTGTTTATCGCTTAGACCTGTGCCGACATTGAATGTCTGAGGCGGGGAAGATTAAATAACGTGGACTAAAAGAACACGACCGAAACCATACCTTTCCAGATTCCATCTTGCACTTGAGTGCACCTGTCGAACCCTTGTGCTTGCCCTTGCCTGGAGCATAGCCCGTAACAACGGCTTCGGCATCATAGAAGGTCTGAGTACAGGATGAGCAGCAGATAAAGTCGATAATACACCCGACACACTTTGATCTTCAGGAGTGTCCCGGAGCGCCTGCCTTCATATTTTCTGTCATGACAACTCGTGAACGTTGGTTCACAGAAAGAATGAAATTATATACGACGCGGGTTTCCTCAACATGAGCCCTTCCCCACCAAGGGATTCAATCTCCTTTAATTTGTCAAGAACATGTTGTCTGCTCATTGCTATCTCGTGTCCCACAAGTTCGATTTGGTCAGAGGTATGAGTACCCCCAGGCCCAAATAACTTCTTGAGAAAATCTATGCGATCCTCGAAAGGGTCATCGCCGCGCGATGGTATATCGAAAATCTTTGATACATCGTGATGGCTGAGAGCAAGTCGCATTGACACCAAACGCACCTGGAATGTGATGCCCTTCCAGTGGGGAGAGTTTATAGTCTTGACAATGGAAACTGTGCTCTGAAATTCGCGTCTTCCACCAAAGAGCTCTCCGTCGAGGGTAATGTCTTTCGGTAGTTCTGAGCAAGATATTAGTCACCGTTACGATGCGAGCAGTCGGAGTATTCACTGTCCAAGAACCATTTGGGCGGCGTGAATGGATTGCCCAGTCGACTTATCATTTGTTTCCCGTCATAGTATGTTCTGAATAACAGGTCGTCAGCGCCGAATATGACTTGGACAAGAGCCGGCGCACCGAACACCATCCAATTTCTCCGAAATCCACCACCCTGCGGGATCCAGGCCAGTATCGATATCCCATTTGTTTGCCAGCAATAGTTCAGGAACGTTCTTGGCATGCTCATCCTCGTCGCCCTCTTCCTCCGCTTCCTCCTCCTCCTTGGTTTTACCTTTCGATGTAGAAGCAGGCTTGCGAGTTCTCTTCGCGGGTTTCTCATCGTCGTCGTCATCTACTTTCCTGCGTTTGGCGGTGGTTCTAGACACAGGTTTCTTGGCAGCGCCTTTCGATAGAGGACCATGCGGATTCTTGAGTTTCACACGGGCAGCCTCATATCTGTCCCCTAGTAATGATTTAAGGTGTTTGCAGGTGCGCGCGTTTACGGGGACGCCACCCTAAAATGGATTTCGATATCAAAGAGTGCAAGTGTCGAATGTTACGCACCTGATTTCTCCATGCCTCGACGAGTAACAGACGTGTAAGCAAGACGGTGTCGCAGATTTCGTGCGGAACGTACAGGGCAAGTGCTGTGGATATGTTAGTCGGGTTCCACGATGAGCAATGTTTGAGAGCAAAATCACCAGTAAAAGTGGTCAAATGTACGCTTCACTTTATATACGGAATTGCTGAGGTAGATGTACCGTGGTTGGCTTCGAATTGTCATACTATATCTTTGACTTCGCACCTGGACATAGAGTTGACTTCCTTTTCTTCTCCATCCAAAAGAACAACCTTGGGCTGAATGCCGTCGATTTCAGCGAGTTCGTCCTGCGACATGATCGTAACAGAGAGACTCAAAGAGAAGCGTGATGGTGGTAGGGCTGCGTTCCTGAGCCCTGAATATGACAGTTCGTTTGCACAAATATTGTTTACACTGAACGGCTAATAATTTTAGAGCCCGTTCGGATGCGCTTCCTGGAGGGCCGTTCACGTGGCAACCGCATACCTCCAGGAAACGGAGTTTAAAACGGCAGATCGGCAGTATCAGATAAGGTTATGATAACGATTGAAAGGCGATCGTGCAAGCGTTTCGTGTTCCTACCTATGTTCTTGCCCACCATGCTTCAACAAGGCATCATCCATATCATTAATATCCTGGTCTATGTTGTCTTTCCTACTATTGAAAGGATCTTTATCATGATGAACAAGGTCCCTCAGCCATACCACACCTCAATTCTCTCTGGCGAAGCATGGGTTCAAGAGCTTCTCTATGGCCATCCTGAGCGCATCTGTACAGAGCTAGGGATGCATGAACCCATCTTCAGAAAATTGGTGCTAATATTGCATCAGTTGGGCCACCACAACTCAAAATCCGTGACATTGGAAGAGCAGCTGGCAATCTTTTTGTACATGTGTGTGACTGGATTGACAATCAGACATGTTGGGGAGAGAGTTCAAAGGTCAAACGAGACAATCTCCAGGTCATTTTACAGCATTTAGAATAAGATGCATCATTACTGATAATTGGTGTCATGGACATTCAGATATTTTCAGAAAATGGCCTAGATATTTTCATCCCGTCCCTTCTACACACAATATGTCCACCAAATATCAGCTACTGATCCCCCTTCCCCCTATCTTCGGAATAACCCCAAACTGTGGCCATTCTTTGCAGGTTGTCTGGGTGCAATTGATGGAAGTTATATCCATCTTTCATGCCCAGCATCTATGCGGGTGGCATGTCGCAACCGAAAGGGCTTCTTATCACAGAATTGCCTGTTTTGTTGCTCGTTCGAGATGTATTTCACATATGGGTTAACTGGTTGGGAGGGTTCTGCATCAGATGCCCGCCTCTGGGCAAATGCTCGAGGTCTTAACATTTCTGATGGATGCTATTTATTGGCAGATGCAGGATTTCCACATTGCCAACAATTGCTTGTGCCATATTGTGGAGTTCGTTATCATCTGGCTGAACATTGACGTGCAGCTCAGCGGTAGGTGTTTTTCTTTTACAATCAGGTGTGCAATATAACTGAAGCAATATTGCTAGTCCTGCAAATAAGGAAGAGCTCTTTAACTTACAGCATGCACAAGCACAAAATGTCATTGAACGAATTTTTGGAGTTCTCAAATGACGCTTTCACATTCTGCTTCTTGCACCCAAGTTCTCAATGAAAGTTCAGGCACAAATTCCTTCTGCCCTTTCAGCAATCCATTACTTCATCCAACTCCATGATCCCAAAGAAGCAAAGTTACCTGAATATCTGATCTAGTGCTGCTGGCACATCAAAGTCCAACATCTCAGCCATGGATGCCGCTCTCTTGACAAACTTCCATGGATCTATGAATCACTTCTCTGACGTCATTCAGGGCAATAACTTGAACCAGCCACACATGATTCTCCAGGAAGCAGTCTCGAGGCTCAATGGAGAATGGAGTAAGCAGGATAAGCTTACAAATGGTCAGAAAGTTGTTCTACTTTGGCTTTTTCGTCAAGAGCTCAATATCGGATCCATGTATATTGCAAACACTTTGGGTTCCTTATGTCATTGTTGGATTAAGACTGAATTAGGACCGTATTGGGAAGAGATAAAGGAAATTGATGAGCAGGATGGGGATGATGCGATCGATGCGATCATGGACACTGAATGAACATTTTGTATATGTCTTTACTTCATGTACCAGTTTGTAGTATGTGATTCCGAATGTACCATCATTTTCTGCCACATTTGAACAAACGAAAAATATTTTCATGCAATAGTAATTGGCCATGTAAAGAATAGTATTTTTGTACATCATTCACCGTCTTCATCTTCCCCCGATGCACCATAATCCTCCTCTGATTCATCCTCACCACTATCTTCCTCATCCATGCCTCTCTCCTCCAAAATTCTCTGATAACTTTCCCACATATTCTGAGCAATTTGATCACAACAAGCAACAACATCAGCTGGAACATCTTCCTCGAAGTAGTTTATCTTCCGAACTCCATTGTCTCCTGCATTGGGTGCAAAGGTGTAATGTCCAGAATTTTCGTCAGGTAATTCTTCTTCCTTGGAATCATGGTGCTTCATAAAATTATGGGTGGCACAAAGCGCAGAAACAATTTGATCCTGGACTCTGAAAGAAAACTCAGGAGCAAGAAGTAAGATACGAAAGTATCATTTAAGAACTCCAAAAATCCATTCAATGATGTTTTGGGCCTGTGCATGTCGCAAATTGAAGAGCTCTTCTTTGTTAGCTGGTCTGAAGAATTATTACTTATATATATATCAGCTCATAAATGAAAAATATTACCGTAGACCTGCCCGCCAATGTTTAGCTAGATGATAGCGAACTCCTCGATAGGGCACAAGCAATGCTCGACAGTGTGGAAAACCAGCATCAGCCAAGAGAAAACAACCATCTGGAATCTGAACTTGAAGGCGACGAGCAACTTCCCAGAGACAAGCATCTGAGATTGACCCCTCCCATCCAGTCAAGGCATAGGTAAAAAGCATGTCAAATGAACAGCAGAAAAGGCAATTCTGTGATATGAATCCTTTTCTATTGTGACATGCTGCATGCATTGTTGCAGGACATGAAAGAGTGATATGACTTCCATTGATTGCGCCGATTACACCTTTAAAAAAAGGCCAAAATTTTGGATTATTTCAGAGATATGGTGAAGGAGAATCTGAAGGTGGGTGGACATATGTTGAATAAAATGGAGGAGAAGAGAGAATGTGAGCCATTTTCCGAAAGTATCTGAATACACAACAATTGGCTGATTATAAAATACCACAATTTATATTCTACTCACATGGAGATTGTTTCATTTGATCATTGAAATCACTCTCCAACATGCCAAATCGTCAAGCCAGTAACACACATATACAGAAAAATGGCCAATTGTTCCTCCAACAAGACATATTTCGAATCTGAATGCCCCATATGATGTAACTCAAAGATCATTTGTTTAAAGGCAGGTTTGTGCATCCCTAGCTCTGTTCGGATGCGCTCAGGATAACCATGGAGAAGTTCTTGAACCCAGCCTTCACCAGACAGAATTGATGTATGGTATAGTTGTCTGATGGAGTGATGCGTTGCACAGAAAATCTGTTCAATGGTTGGGAAAATGACATTGACAAGAAGAATGACAATATTAATGATTTGCTGGTTGAGCACTGAGGGAGGCATGAGGACGAAAGGATAATCAATATGATTTATTGTCCAAGTCTTATCTATCAGTAATCTGATCAATCATCTACAAGCCAATTTACACTCTGCTTGAACAAGAACATGTGAGATGGTGTTTCTGACCGTGTGACATAGGTATGAATCGCACCTGAACAGGCTCTTAGGCTATATATAAAGCAGGTAGGATATGATCTTTGAAATAAGAGTGGAGCTAAATCAGTCAAATAGAAAATATAAATGAGACATTTACATGTCGTTGCGCAGCATGCAACTCCGCTACAGTTTGCATTCCAACAGTTGTTCCTCATGTAGCTACACAGCTGTTTTAATGGTAGAAAATAGCCCAGTATTTATTTATGGATATAATTTTACAGTTGGCACTAGTTTTGCTCTTATAAATGGCACCTCCCCTTGTCTGGGGCAGCTTAGCTGCTCTGGAGCTGCTTTGGAGCTGAGCTGAACTATTATTAGTGGCTCTAATCTGCTCCAGCTCGTGGAGCCGAGCTGAGCTGAGCTTTAGCAACACTAAGCACAGGTCAACCAAACCAAAAAGTTTCATCCTCGGTTGTCAGGTATCTATGGTATCTACAGGAAGACTTCATAGAATAGCTTCTTGTTAAGTACCGGGCTAGACTGAGAGTCCGATCGGGATTCCGACGGGAATCCGACGGGATTTACGGAAAGGACTTGGCTTCAACTTATAAGAAGTTGCGCCCTTCGTATCGCTTCATGTCCTAA
>QFEU01010242.1:1919-15713 GCA_003316345.1 Tricholoma terreum
CAAGGATTATCTTAGCTCTATCTAAAATCCATTAACTGATACACCTCTTACATACTGATATTTGTTGACCATCAACTAAAATGTTGATAGTGTTCTGATAAGTTTATCTCAGGCTATCTCATTACATAACATTCTGCAAATAATTATCATTGCTAACTAGAAATATCAGGGTCCCCCCATTTTCCTGATGCACATCAATCAAGAGGGTGATTCTCACCTAAGGGGGGCAAACGCCCATGTATGAACTTAGTTCATATGTAGATTACAGGACCAAAACAGATATATTAGCATATTAAGTTAATGAAAAAATAGAAACATCATAGAAAATATCTTTCTACTTGGTGTTTGGTTCCTTATCATCTGGCAGTTACCTATACAGTAGAGAACTCGGACCTGCCATGTGCAACAATGGCCCACTAGCTCAAGTACCCAAACGAGCCGTCTGGTAAGTTACTTGGCTGCTGCTATCCTCCATCTACTGACCATGATATGGACTGCTGACAGCCTGAGGGATTCTTTGGACAACCACTCAGGGTTATTGAATCAGAATATTGTCGCACAATACACATCCGCATTCTCCTTAGAATTGAAGAGATTGTAACAGATCTCTTGGTAGGAGAAGAATCCCTAGTCTTTGGCAGACATGAGCCAAAGAAACAGCAGGTGTTGGACATGAGGGTATTAATCGGGATAGCATGCCGAGGGATCCTGTTCTTTGAAGAACGCTGTAGGGCTCACGGAGTGGACCTGGCTTTCGCCAATATCAATCGCCAATGTGCGGAAAGCAGCCGCCCACTTAACCTTTTAGAACCATACCTCGACAGAACAACTGGGTGGGAGGAGATCAATGACTTTGGAGACTATCACGATGTGGGCATTGAGGACCATCGAATAATGGACCAATCCGACAGCAATGATAGCTCTTCGGATTGGTGGTATGAAAGGCGCTGCGACTGGCTAGAATTCACCCCACTTCCCGACGAACCATTAGATGGCTCGTCCTTATCCAGTTGAATGCAGTGAGTCCTCAAATTTTATGGAGTGAGATTATACTCAAATTTGATATTTTTGGGCAGACTACACACAGCGGTACATGAGAGCACATATGAACATACTGTCCAAGTTTTCACCCCCAACCTCCCTTCACTCATTTACTCCCCATGCCGGCTATTGGACTGGTGTGTGTATTAGAAACGATAGGCCTTGTAGCAACTTCTGTACTCACATAAAAGTGCATTAAAACTCCTCTCCCTGGCAGTTATGAAACCGTGCTGCATACCGCGTCATGTAAAGTTCGCAGTGAACACACTGGGCAAACATCATCTGGAACTGCTCGCTAGAAACACCAGAACCCCTTCCGTAGCAGTCGAGGTGCAAAAGCATAACGTCAGGGTTGTCAAAGGTATGGAGAGATGCATCATCTGGCCCGGGGCACTCATGGTATTCGCAGGTTCTCTTTGTCATAAATCTACCACAAGCAAGACACAGTGAGAAGAGCCGGCGAAATTGAATCTCAGTAATGCCAGCATGTCGGAGTGCATCCAGCCGGGACCGCAGTGACATATACGATTCTAAGGTCTGAGGGTGGAAAGTACCCATGTCTGCACAATTTTGTGTTTAGTTAGCTAAATACAATTGCGTTCAACGTAAACACAACATACCCCTCAGGTTGGGTGGCCGCTACTGAAAAAGTTTCCTCACCGAGGCGTTCTTCAAGTTGACAATAATAATAAGTCAGTCCACAATTTTTTAGTAGAATAAAGAACCCAAGAGCGTACGCACCAGTCCACGAAGGCCCAGCAGGAGATGGCGATTCTGGAGAAGCAAAGTTATTCGAACCAAACCAAAAGGGTTCAGGGATGGATAGTGTAAATGCCCTTGAAACGAGAGAACCAAGAAGTGGGGAGGTAAGAAAAGGATTTGGAGAGGGTGGCAACATTGTCATGAGATAGTAGCCTGAGAGTCAAATGATGCCAAAGGAAGACAGGTAAAGTGGTGAGTTGCTCGACCCGAGCAATGTTGGAATGGGCGGCAGGTAACGAGTATTTATATGAGACGTGTAGAGACCTATCGCTTTGAATATTGTACGTAGCAAGGGAAAAATTCTTGCAATTTACCAGCATATCATGATCGCCGTCGCATATAATTAGATGGCAAGTCATCTTCCAAGATCAGAATGACAGAAGGGACTAGGAGGACAGTTAGTACTACTAGTACACGGCATACCAAGATTGTGTTTCAGGGAAGACTTAGATCTGGCTTGCGAGATTAGAATGAAGACTCAGGGTATGACCCTGGCTTCCAGATTTAGATACGCAATATATGATCGATGCAAATCTGCTGGTTTGGGTTTATCTGTTGGCCCTGATACCTTTTTATCATGCTACATACTAGTAGCATGCAAGTGAGCCTGAGTTACCTGATGCGATGCGGTTTGGCGAGCCCTTGCGGAGACCCTATTCACACGTAAGTAAGTCCAATAACTCCAATTGGCCCGGCTGATCTATCACCTTCTTGTTTGGCATCGATGGCGACTACAGCAAGACTACAGTGGTCAGTGCAGCTTTGATTTTTCTATAAGATCAACTTCATGCAGCTTTTTGGAGCTTGAGGGTCTGTCTTTCACGCAACCAGTGCTCCTGACCCTGAATCATTGCAATATTCCGACCTTTGCGCCCCAATGGCGGGCAGGTGGCCCCACCACCACCACTATGTCAACCTCAGATGCACGTGTTGATGCCACCCACAACACCCGCAAACACCACCAATAGGAGCGACCTCGTGCGCCATGCGGGCGCACACGACATGTATCCGTCACTGTTTGTGCCCCAGTAAGTTTTTCTCATTTGTTTCTTTTTTTTAACTGTTTTTAGGATCTAAACTACTCCTTGAATGACGAATGATGAACGAAATAGGGCACGGAAGGGGAACAATGGCTCCGATAGATGAGGGAAGGCACCATGTAACAAGGTATCTGCCAGGTACGCACCCACCCTCATGCGCCCGCCATGTCATGCTAATGGCCCCCCCAAACCCTGCCAAACCAGGGATGAGCCAACACCCGCCCCATGCCTGCGAGCACCTGCTCGTGGGGTGGACTGCGGGTGCTAGCAGCCTATGACAACGACGACGAGGGCCAGGACCAGGGCCAGACGACAACAACAACGATGGACATACCCACCCCCACGCCTATGAGCACCTGCTCATAGGGTGGATCGTCGGCGTCTACCACAAGGGTGTGAGGGAGGAGGGAGGTGGCGCTCCAGCACCCATCCCCCACTACTGCGAGCACTCGCTCACAGGGTGGACTGGGTGCTAACAGCCATGCCCCCCCACAACGACAATGAATGGTACAGCACCCGCCCCCATGCCTATGAGCCACTGCTCATAGGGTGGATTGCGGGCACAGATTGAACAACGCAAAACGACAACGAGAGGGACCACGTGGCCGCCACCACCACCACCACCACCACCACAGTAGCGCCCCCAACCACCGCCACAAGCAACTGCTCACGGGGTGGAAACAGGGAGCAACAATAATGGCGAGGCGACAACAATGACGCAAACCCGCAGTGCCAACCCATGCGGGTTTCCATGCCCGCATGACCCCATGCCCGTACCCACCTGCGCCCACACCTGCAAGCACGGGTTATATGCGGGTAGAGGTCGAGCAACCGGTGGGCTACCGGTGACATGCACTACCGGCACTTATGTTTGCTGATCATGCAAAAAGTGCCACGTTTGACTGCGTTGGAAGCTTGGAGCAAGGGGCGAGCATCCCAGTGGGAAATTGACACCCACTTCATTTAGGCTATGCTGGAGTTGGCCCACGAAGTCTTTCAGGAAAGAAGGGGAAGTAGGGGTCGTTTCAGCACAGCAAAGGGGATTACCTTGGTGCTTGTCGTGGTTTCAACAATCCCACGTCACTGATGTTTGGCACCGACATGTTGCGCCACTGGCTGTTGGAAGTCCTTGAATCTTCCACAGCCCATTCTCTGCATGGCATCTCAAGCTGGAAGAAGCCACATATCAACTCAAGGCCCAATCCAACGATCGGTCAATAGCGACCAAATCTTACATTGCGGAGGCGGTGGATGCCCTGAAACTCAAAGAATTCACACGGCAGTTCCGGTGGCCTGCTGCTCGCTGAGTTAAAAGAAATGCTGGATGAGAGGGTTATGAATGTTCCTTATCATCTACACAGCGCTGCCTGTCCTGTGGGTACGGTCCAGATCTGGGGATCTCTAGCTGGGATGCGATCGGGACTTGCGAGCTGTATGTCAAGGATGGGAATGATCAGACTCATCATGCTCTCTGCGAGGCGACAACATAATCTGTGAGGTCCAGTTGATGATGCATAAGGACGCCAGGTGGGAGGCTTCTGATAAGCTTTGTAATGGGTGATTAAATTAATGAGTTTGGACCAGGAGTGCGTGAAAAATTTGCATCCTGCCCAGCCGATCCAAGTCAGGAGTAGTTGCGAGTTGCAGGGGCACAGGAGGCTGGTGGCGCTATGTATGCATACTAGAGAGGGGAGGTGGAAATGGAAGGGGAACTGTGGAGACAGCATGCATGGGAACGCACGCAGCACAATTGATGTGATCCTATCTAGTGGCGCAGGCTCTTCTGCACAGCAGCTATGGCTTGGGTGCTTGAGCACCCCTAATGAACTTTTACATGCCTTGCACAGCACTGGCACCTTGGCACAATTAGTACGCAGCTTGAGCTTATTTTTGCATTGCAACTTCATGATGCTGCAGCTGAGCTGCAAGCAGTGTGGTAATTAGCAAGCTGCAAACTCTGAGTTGATCAGTCATACCCATTCTTGGAGTAAGACCTATACCAGCCCTTCGGCCGGCAGCGCATTCAAAGACGCAATTCAAGTCCTTTTCACTTGAGGGAATATGCAATTATTGGACTACTAATGCGACTCAGGCCTACGTGCGATAGGAAAATTCATGATTTCCCAAGTCCCGCGCATCCGATCAATTCTTTTCTGACTTTGCACTTGGCATTGAACAATCACACGGCAATTGCTGCTGGATTCACTGAATGCCATGTGGGAGTCTTGGCTATGTGAGTCCTCTGCTTTGCATGCTCCTCAAGCTATAAAACTCTCCAGATGCCACTTGGTTGGCATCAGAACCCTCTCTTTCACCGGTATGGAGTCGTCAAATCATACCCGACCTGGAAAACGCACAAGAGACACTGAACAAAACAGTGTCTATGGCGCTCAACCTTCTGGCCATTCAAGGCAAGCACGGCACCAGGATCACCAACTTAGTGCATGCTGTTTCTGCCAAGGTAAATTGTTCTTGTGGTATCAATTACTAATGTTGTCTTCAGCCACTTCGGATGACAGCAGCAACACTGATCGCATGACTCGTGTCACTACAAATCCATACCCTAGTACTTGTGAGAATGCTTATTTGCCACTCACCGAGCTGACTGGCTGGTCAATTGCAACATGGCTGATTTTTCTTCGAGATCCTGTGCCGAGCGGCCAAGGAGATTACCTGCAGGTGCAAGACCATAAGCAGGTTCCACATAGACATGTTTGATAACATGATAATGTTTCGAGTAGCCGTGGGCACTCATGTGCACCCAACGCATGCGTACACTGCGAGTACTGGCGGCAAGTATTACTTTTTACACCTACCTTTGACACCTTTTGACTCTTTTCCCCTCTTGCGCAGGTTCTAGAAACCCATACCCTTTAACCCGTAAGGGTTCTGCTGACTCACTTGGTAATTTACTTATGGTAGCATCAAGTGTCCACTCCTGTATCTACTCATAGCTCACGAAGCTACAGCTATGGGCAAAGTGGTATGTAATTTTTTATTTAGCATATTTTGGGGTCGCTTTTAACCTTTTTTTTTATTACACAGCACCCACGATGGGAGCCAACCCGTACCCTCCTGGTGGTAAGAGTTTCCGTCACCGACTTGCTCATCATTCGCGAGATGATTTAGTTACTGCATTGCTAGCGCCAACTATGTCCCCTCTCCAAACCCAGTATGAGAGCAGGCCATACAACCAATCGCAAAACTGTACGGAGCAGTTTATCTGGCATATTTGTATTGACTTTATTAATTCCTCCCATAGCCGGCTACCCAGGTTACGCTGATTGTAAACCGCCAGTCTGTCATCCACGCAATTGTTCGCTGACGCCTTTTTATAGCTGAAGGCCTATACTCAAACCATGGTGGGAGAGATTGTGCCCGCTCATCTGCAATGAATACTAATATTTCAAACTACAGGATATTCTGCCCCAGCAACTCACCATTATGCACCAGTGCCAGGTAAAAGTCTTCCATAGTTTCCAACATCCTTATTATTCACGTGCATGGCGCTGCTTGCTTGTACCGGTAGCATTACCTCATACTGGGGCCCAATATGGTAGGAGAAATCTCATTCATTCCTTCAGAGGCTTACAGCCATTCGTTTCAGGGCCTCCCCCTGTGATGTCCTCAGAAATTGGTGATCTTTTACAACTACACTTACCCATGATCCACGCCGACATATTTGTACGCAGAAGACCATGACAAATATAAACAAGTATGCTGAGTTTATATTTCTAGACGTTTTTTAAATTTTCTTCAGGCACGCACTGACCCTGGGAACCCAACTCCATTCCCTGACGCTGCTGACCTTACTTTGAATGATTCAATGCGACCAGCGCCGCCAGTGGCACAGGCAGTGCAAGCCTCACCCTTTAGCCAGATTTATACCGATGCCAATATCAGCAGAGGACAGGTCCGTACTATCATCGGCTCAGAAATAAAGGGTGGAAGATATCCTATTGGGGAGCGGCCATTCCAAAACCTTGCAGTGGAGATACGCAACCTGACAGGAAGCGATGGGTTACCCTATGTTCGTGAATCATCATTGTTTCTACTGGGATAGTATTGATGTACTTGATATAGCACGAAGGGTGGCAGCTGGGCTTCCACAACCGGATGATAGGAAATGTCTTTGATCTCCTTAAGTCCCCTATATTCCCTGACCTGCGTAAAGCAATGAAGAGTGCTTCATGCGCTAAAATTTCGAGCATTATAAGTGACCTGCTAGTGACCACGCAGCACCTCCACCGGCCACAAACTGAGGTATGTTTCATCAGCTGTCAAATATGCATCTAATGGATCCTGGACTAGTGCATGCTTGAGGACATCAATCGGCGCCTTGCAATGGCCAAGCGGAAGCGCGTGGATCTCCCGGCAGACCCATCAGAGTTCCGCACAACTCTGCGACCTGTGCATCTAGAGCAGCACAGAACTGGCAGAGGTGTCCAGATGCACTTTGTTGGCGCTCCTGTTATCAAACTTACAATCCAGATGCTGCTATTGTTCAAGGCGGAGGATATTGGGGCACTCTTTGCAGCGGGTCTGCCTGTGACTATCCTCGCTGTTCCGATTGCATACGTAAGTCCTGAGTATACAGTAATTCAACCTAACAGTTAACTATCCTGGCAGATTGAATACGTGATGATGGATCTCATCACCGGTGTATACTGTCCTCGAGAAACATATTTCTTGCGCAACGAAGACTTTGCAACCCGGATCAAGGCCACCACTATCAGGCTTCGTTGGCTTGATATGCTGACTGAGGAAAGACATTCTCTAATAGCGGCGGTTGATCAAATCAAGCAAGAGGTGCAAGAAGTTCTTGAACGAGTGCAGAAACTTAAGGATGAGTAAGCTTTGTCGCATTGACTGCATGGTAGCACATTCTTATTGTTTAACTATAGGTACTTTGTTCCTGGTGCATTTATTGAGAGCTACCATACAGAGGGGCACAGCGGCATGGGGCCGCTGGAGTTGTAAGAGGTTGTTCATTTCACAAGGATTTCAAGAAGTTTACCACCCTTCGCCATGTTCTGCATATATATGATTCCCTGGCTGGGTCAATCTACTGGATTGCAGACTGCTGAGCATTCTTAGCTTATTTAATATACTGCCACAATAGTTTATGTGACTTGGTATGACGGTTACTTTGCACAAATATTACTTTCCGTGCACGATGGGATTTGCCGCACGCTACGCTGAAAACTTGTGAGAATTCAACTAATCTTCCCACAATGAGTTGATTTCCCACCGCCATCCTCACCCCATCATCATTCGTACTCATCTGCCAGGCAGCGGGTGCGAGATCATTTTGAAGCCGTCGTCAATGTGTTTTACTCTCTCCACCTCATTCTACTCATTCCCTTTTCAAATATCATCCAAGTACGTTTTTCATAGCCATTGTAAGACCTAGTCTTAGACTCTCAGCATGTTTTTCAATGTTCTCCAGGTTTCGTCTCATTACTGGTCAAGATAGCAATGAAACTAGGGTAGAAACTTGTAAGTTCTTACTTCTGATCATCAGACGCATTCACTCAAGGTGTTTTTAGTCCAACCCAACTAATCAAGCGCATGCTAGCCCAAAAGTTCTTTGCACGGAGAACAACCTGAGTAAAATCACCCTCGGTGGCTTGCGTGCATACCTCCCTATCATTTGCCACGGTCGCAGGATAGTGTTCATTGCATGTGGCACAAGTTATTACTCCGGGTTGGCCACTTGCACGATATTCGGGGGGCTGACAGGAGTTCCCGTCGGTGTTGAGCTTGCAAGCGACTTCTTGGATCGTAAGACTCCGATCTTTAGAGATGACGCCTGTGTCTTTGTGAGCCAGAGTAGCAAAACTGCAGACACAATATTGGCGTTGAGGTTCTGGGAGAGAGGCGCGCACGGTTAGTTCGATGCTCTCACATGAGGCCCACCACTGTGGCATATGCATCAATGCTGGGCCTGAGGTTGGTGTTACATCAACAAAGGTACGTTCAAAGGACTGCACAGTACTGACTATCAGTGGTCTAATCGGGCCTTTCTTTCCCTAGGCTTACACATCACAATATGTCACTCTCCTGATGATGGCCCTCCAACTGTCGGAGGATCATATCTCTTTCACTGAGCGATGGAACCAGATCATCGCTGCTCTCCATGAGCTGCCTGGCCAGATTAAGGAGATCCTTGAGCAGGATCAGTGACTTCGACAGCTTGCTATGACCGTTTCGAGCAATAAGAGCCTTCTTCTAATGCTCATGGGCAGAGGTTACCGGTATGTAATGCTTTGTTTTTGTATACACTTTTTCTGATATTGCCCTATGTCACCTGTCTTGAAGTGCGCTCAAAATCAAAGAAACCAGCTACATGCGCTTGGAAGGTATGCGCATTGCATGATAACCTCGCATAACCAAGCTAATCAGTCGATGTGTAGGAATTTTGGCTGGAGAGCTTAAGCATGGACCCCTTACGTTGATTGACAAGAGCATGCCTGTGATCATCATCATGACGCAAGACTCTCTGTATCCCAAAGTGCAATCCGCATTCTCTCAAGTTACCGCTCATAATGGCCAGCCCATCACCTTGTGCGATGAGGGCATGCAGACATGCTGGCGCAATTCGTGCGAAGACTATTCGCGTCCCTAAAACCATTGACTGTATGTAGGGTTTGCTAAACATCATTCCCCTGCAACTGCTCAGCTATCACTTGGCGGTGAAGAATGGATGTGATGCTAATTTCCCCAGGAACTTATGTGTCGTTTAATCTTAACTGAATCACGGCCGACTAATTTGGGGCCAAGTCTGTTACTGTCGGGTAAATGAATGCGAGTGAGAGATCTAGAATGAATGGCTTTGAAACATGGACAGAAAATTACTGTACTTTCTAGTTCGCTACCTAGTCTATCACATAAGATGCGAACAACTGTCCGTATTGATTCTGTTGGAATCTGAGATTACAGATATTCACGTGACAATCAGATCTTAGAATCTTATCTCAGATATTAGGGTCCCTAATATCCCTTCAGGGAGCCTTCAGGGTGGCCGCGTTCATCGCTGGCAACAGTGACAAAGCCCAAGAACCAGATAAATAAGCCTGGTGAGAACTTGAATGCATCTGGCCCTACTTTTTCTGCCGCATCTAGGAAATGTCTGATTCAGCTAGTACCAACCACAATTCTGAACCAGAGGAGTCTATTCGTGCTACGTATGCTGGTGCTAAGCGACGAATTGCTATCTTAGAGCAGCAGCTTCAGACTCTCCAAGAGGCAGGGACCAAACGAAAGTCATGAGTTATTTGTTAACCTCCTCTTATCATACTTTCACGGCCTTTTATCGCAGAGATGCCACGACAACTGTCACACAGGGCCGTGTTATCTGCCGACTAGTTTCAATGTTCCAGTTCATTGACGAACTGGTGGATGAAAGTGATCGTCGCTGCAGTCTCGAACTTGAGGATCAAGAGGAAACTGCTGATTACACATTGGAGTGCGTTAAGTAACTTCTTAGCACTAACTTCTTAGCTCTGGCCCTCTTACAATCTTCACAGGAAATGTCACACATTCCACGGATATAGTCTTCTTGTGCGGCATGTGCCAGGCATTGAAGCTAAGTTGTTGGACCCTGAAGTTCCTCAGTGGACCACGTATCTTCGAGATGTGCAGTACCTACGTGGTACTAGAAGTTATTCTAACCATTCTCCTTTAGCTCCGCAAAGGGGCGGGAGGCGCCCGAGGGGATGATGCTGCGAACCTGAAGCCCGTCATTGTTAGTTGGATTGTCTCCATGTTCGAGAACCCTGTCCCCCCTTTATCACCAAACACCAAGAGTGACCGTGGGTTTGAGCACAACATCACAGGTCGCCTCCTTTGCCCAATTGACTTTGATTGGACTGACGAATGGTGAGATGTTTGAAACATTCAACCGATCATTAACCTAACACACATCACACCCTGTGAAGTATACGTCAGAACATCCAAGATGGCCACGCTGATTTTCTAGTCACTGCTGACTCATGGCCCGCATTTCTTTATCCACACGCAAAGGCTGACAATACTGATGTTGAACATGGGCTGTTTCAAAGTGCCATTCTTGTAAAGGTACGAAGCTTTCTGACTACAGCTTCAGCCATAATGACGGTATTCTGAGGCATTCAAGTTCATCTTCACATCACCCACTTCCGCCCAAGATATTGGTTGCGAGAATGACCTGGAAAATCGAGCACCTCAGCCACTTAAGCGAGCTAGAAGCCAAAAAGCTCCCACCCGAGGCAATGTTGCCACCCTGTTAGGAATGAGGTCGGTTACTGCTAGATCCATTGCTTACGTCGCAGTTCAGGTAGATCTTCCTCTTCATTATGCAAGACAATGACTCACCTGTGCAGCTGCAATTTGCCCTGTCGAACGCTGCTGCTTGGAATGAGAACGACGGCTGTTTCAGCTACCCGGTTTTCTACAACAACATTGTTGATTTCTTTGAAGCTACCCCCGGACCTACTGCCCGTGCCCATGTGCAGAGTCTCCTGACATGGTGGACAAGGTGTGCTCTGTCCTGCTTCAGTGCATGGTTGTCCTGTTGATGCTTAAGCCGGCAGGAAAATCTTTGGAGATCACCGCACCCAGAGGGGAGTCCAGTCACGTCCAGGTTCCTCTGTGTCCAAACTTGCCAGCCAGCGAGCTGCTCGTGAGCTTAATGCAAGGGGGCAACCTGCTGCTTGATGAATTAGTTTAGCTACTTACGATTTTGCTATTTACATATCATATCGCCCAGGTAACAAGTAGCAACCAATTTGAAATTTGCATCAGATGTGATCAGCGCGTGACAACCTTCGTACCTTGTACCATTCGGATGTAATCGATTGCCATACATCCCACGTATTTGCGATTTTCACCTCAATACCATTTGACGGATTCTTTGCCTGTATGCAGAAGTGGTCACAGGTTCTCATGAGGTGAGATGGCCATGGTATACTCAACTTTCCTGGCAACTCTGTTGACAATGTCAAAGCAAGCTACGTTCATGGAGCCAGTTTGCACTCAAGACACACTCTCTGCCAATTGGACAATGATGTCATTGGATGGATTTTTTACTTATACATAGGACTCAGAGCATACATATTAAAAGGTGGGATTGGTGTACTACAGCCACCTATTTTGGCATCTCTGATGATAACGGCAGAGTGAAGGCTGCAGCTCTGGAATCTCTTTCATCGCAGCTTACTTTTATGGCACTTGAAAGGCAATATCATTTGGCAAATTCTTGACCCGCAAGTGGAAAGCCATCTCAACTATTCGCAAGATGTGATAGATATAGTGCAGTTAACTTTCCTGGCTGCTTCGATGATAGCATGCATATCTTGAACAATCTTCAGTACATTTCCATGCAACGCATTCCTCCACCACTTGACTGGTAATGTCTTCAGGCATATTATCTTCCTGTCTGCAGAACGTGGTCACATGAAATCAGTAACTGGGAAAGGTATGTTGCACTAGGCATCTTTGGCAGCTGTGGTACTGACATCAAAGTGAGCAGCCATATCTCTCGAGCCGTATATCACTCTACGCATTCCTCCCCTTCTTGGGCCGACATTATTGTCAGAAACATTTCCATATGTGTGTATAATGTAGCCGACAAAAGTCCCCTGGTGTCCACTAGCTACAATACTCTACCCTCGCGCCCCAATACTCCAAAATTCAACAATAAAACATGTTTTGGGAATGTGGCTGTGGTATACATCCCAGTGGCGAGTGTTGGTATCTCTGGGCTACCTTCAGTGCGCTTCCAGGCGGCGAATTCCTGCACCGTCTAACAGACGATATCATCAGGGTATTTCATATCTGTGCGTGGAACTAGTCGCATGAAATCACAAGGTGGGACAGGTATGTTATACTCCACTTCTCTCGCAGCTGTGGTACCGAAATCAAAGCAAGCTGCAACTCTCTACTAGTCTTCGGGGCGCTTCAACTCTGCGAATTCATTCCCTACTTAGATCGTTGTTATCATCAGAAATCTGTTCATTTGTCTTTGTAATGTGGTCAACAAAAGCCACGGAATGGGCACCTGGATATGATGCTTCACCTGCGCATCCCCATCTCCAAAAACATGGCAGTAAGATATGTTTTGAGCATGTAACTGTGGTATACATAGCAATGTCAAATCTTGTGATCTTCTCTGGAATAATTGCACGTTTTCGGTGTTTTTCGTACACTACAATTGTTTTATATGGCACTGGCGGAAAATCCTGGATTCACTGATGGTGGCGAATTTCGCGTTTGCGAGGGTTAAAATGAGTGTTGGTAATTATAAAGGATTAAAATCTCGCCATTGCTACGACATTACGAGCAGTCGCTTGACGGCAGTGAAAGCAATCCACCCAGCAGGTTGTGACGCAACACGTGCGTGCTTGACATGTGATGGGAATTTCGTTTGTTGATCGAAAGACGTCTCAACCACAACCGCAACTGCCGCCACCACCACTACCTCGACCCCTCCTCCCCGTCGAAACGGGATGTGAGGGTTTCGTTTAGGGCAAGGATAACGAACGGGATGCCGGGAGACCCCCGCCAGGTAAGCTCCCTCCACTTCCCCATCTCCAACCCACTGACGAAGGAACAAGAACCCAGCACCCAGCACCACCGCTGCGAGCCTCTGCTCGCGGGGTGGGTTGTGGATGCTAATGGTCGACGTAACGTAGCAGCGACGCGAGTGAACAACAGGGGGGAGTAAACGACGCCGAGAACACACAGGGGAGGCCGAGAACAACCGAACCGAGCGACGGAGAGCCCCGAACCTCCCTCTGGCAGACAAAAAAAGGGGCCCAAGAGACGTCGACGACATCTCTTGGGCCGTACGTAAGTTTTTTTTCTTTCTCTTTTCATTTTATTGTTACTAACTAAACAACGAAGAACAATGACAATGGCGAGGACTAGGACCACCACTGCCACCATGGCCACCCTGACCACGAGACGATGG
>QFEU01010253.1:0-17677 GCA_003316345.1 Tricholoma terreum
TCACTCCTCGTCACTCATCCCTTCTGCTGTTGGGGGAGGTGGATACCACCACCTCAGTTCTATTGGACTGGGCCTGTCCTGAGCCTCCTGGCTGGTATGTTGCTGGACCACCATCAGCGCGGTCATGGCCTCCGTCCTTCACGACACATCAGTGCCATGAGCCATGCTCTGTAGGGTGGCCCTCCCCCACTCGTATCCATCCATGATTTGGGGGATGGGTATTCCATCCACTGCAAACAATTGGGCCATGTCCTCTATTGTGACATTGTCCGACAGTTGTGCAACCATCACCCTCTGTTGTGCCACAATATTGAGGTGCATTGCCTCAACCAAGCCCCAATATCTCCCTGGGGTGGCCATTAACTCGGCCGCCCTGATCATGAACGTGTTTCGAGTGCATAGTACCCCATTTCCTCGGGGTGCATGCCCTGTTACCAGCAAAAGACCCCTGATTGACAACAAGGATATCCCATCCCTGCCTCGATGGATCCCTGGGTGCGTGTCCGCCTCCCTGGGATACCTCCATATCCATTGTGCCCATTCCTTGGGCGGGTCTGACAGGCAGGGAGTATTTATCCCTGCTGGTGTGTTGGGCCCGATGCCTCTTGTGGCGGGTCTCGACTCTTGAGGTACCCATTTGGGTATCTTCCACTTTATCAGTGCTTCGTTCTGCACTGGTGACTGTGCCTCCTTTGGCAAGTCCAGGACCCAGCCAATCAAATTCAAGATGTGCAATGTGTGCCACAAACAATGCCTGCCCTGCACCTGCCATTCTTGAAGACTTGGACCGATATAGTGCTATATCGCGGACGATCAATAATTCGCTCAACGGTTTTCTTCTTGTTTTTCCTGAGTAGTCCCCAATCCTCTCGGTTGCAGGCAACCCTGCCGTTTCTCATCACGTATCCACTCAACTGTTCCACTGTGCTTATCCTCCTTCATGTAATAATACAAAACACTTCAACATTCGTTCGACAAGCTGGGTTTGGAATATAGGTTGGAATGAGAATGGAAAGGCTCAGTCTAGTGGTGATGTGCTCCAGGCAGCCATTTTTCATGGTGTGTTTCAGTGATTTTCTGATCATCTCATGTTCTAACTTGTTGCACAAGTGTACCTATGTCTGCTCCCCCATGTACTGTACATGTACATGGACCATTGTCCTCAATACTACACCCCTGTTACACTTCCTTTCCTATCATGTGTGACTCAAACCCTGCCCTGCCTCCAGTAATTCAATGCAATGCTTCACCTCCACCTCCGACCACCTCACTTTCTTCTTACCAACTAACAGTGGATGGTTACATTTGCACCATGCTCAGTTTATGCGGCCGTTGCACTCAAAACGATGCTCACACAACGCCTGGACACAGAGGGCGCACCACATGCTCTCCTTTCTCATTGGTATTGTCGTCAATGCCGGATGAGAAAACGTGAGTGCCGGAATATTTGCTGGCTTGGAAGAACTAAACAAAAGCACCATCTGGTGGTGCTCCAAGGTTGTTGGTGTAGAATGTGACCGTTCTCGCTCCCCATTGCCAGCTGCAACTTCGGCCCCATGCGTGCTTGGAGATAGGGCTTGAGCGGCATCTTCGCCATGCTCTGTCATGTCCCTGTGTTCTGCCACATCCTCATTATGTGGCATGGGTAGTGATTGACCAACAGAGTCAACATGTGTGTCAGAATTTGTGAAGTCTATTTAATGTAAGCGAAGAGGGTGATCTTGATTGAGAAGTTTACTTACCTTCCTCATTGTAATAGTGGTCTTTTTCACCAGCCAGGATTTCGGGAGGTAATTGGGCAGGTAATGTGGTTGTGGTGTTATCATTTGTAAGGAGGTTGCAGAATGGCTTGAGAGCAGCAGCGTTACCTCCCATGAGGAGAGTTGAGCACTCTGACTTCCATGCTAGGATCCTCTTGTGATGCCGCTCGAGTTGTGATGGAAGCCCGTAGTAGAGACGTTTGTGTGAGTATACCTCAGTGCGATCTTGTTTTTTGACCTCAGAGTTCCAAAAGACTGCAAATTTGTCAAAGTCAATCATTTTATTAGCTTCATATGTGGGATAGATCTTCTTTGTATTCCGGCAAATCTGCATGTCGTGAATATGCTGCTTGAATTTGGCGTATTCAGCAATTGTATGAACTGGGGTGGTTGGATGTAGGCTGCGCTGCCGCAGCTGAAGGTAACGATATCGGTTAACTGACTTTGTAGACAGTCGAGTGAGCATTTTGACTGGTAAATCCTGGTGATATGGCATGCCAGTGATTTTACAGGGTGGAAGAATTGTAATGTTGTATTTTTCAGCAAGCTGGGAGGAGAGTGGAACAATTCCAAATGTTTCCGCTGTTGCAATCCGTGTTCGGAGAACATTAGGTGCAGGAAATGATGGTGTAGTTCCAGTTTCGGTGGCAAGCTCAGTGATCCTGTCTGTCATCCAAAGATCAAAGTGGTGAGAGTATTTCTTGCCTGTTCTGTTGCGGTACCCAACCTATTCAGCAGTAATTAGTATATACCCCACTTTGAAATGGAAAAAAAAAAATACTGTGCAATTGCAACGTAAAATCCAATTCAGGAGAAGACATTCTGCCAGCTCTGGTGAGGCCTGAAGAGATCCAAAAACACGACGAACAGTCATATGAACCCCTCCCTCAACAGAATTGGTTCCTCGGATAGTGCAATAGATATGAAGACCATCCTTGTCCTTGCCCATCCTGAAGTAGAGGGCAATATCAGATGGGTCCGACAGGTAACCAAGGGTTGCTGTTTCAACCAAGCGGTCAGCCATCCCACAAGCCTCCTTGGAGAACAATGGCTTCTTGTGACCGTTCGCAGTGCATATAATACCCTTGTATCCATCAAAGAGCAATCGAAGACGCTGCGCAAGAATTTCTCGAGGTGGAATACGCCTTCGTATCCGGCGGTTGACTGAAGAAGCCTTTGCCCGCTTTGCATAGTCCCAACTAATACCCTTTGCATCGAGTACAGCACAAACTCGAGCTTCATCATCTCTGTCACGGATAAAAATCGCTTCTGAGAAATCATGAGAAAAGGAGTCAAAAGCTAAATGGATTTTTGGGAGAAGTCGGAGTAGGCGATCCATGAAGTGAAATGCATCATCAAGCACACGGGTTGGTTTCTTGGTCACTGCACCAGCTTCAGGAACAGGTCCTGGTATTGTCTGATCCATCTATTGAAAATGGGTTAGCAATCAGATAATGCTCATACTGGTATTCATGTCACCTCCTCACCAAGACGATCATTCACTAATTCAAACCCGCCACTATCATCTTCATCATCATCAATATTTTGCCTCCAAGCCTCACCATCAGATGGAATAGAAAGTGTAAATGGTGACTCCTGGCCAGTATATGGTGGAAGTGGGGCTGGATCTCCAAGTATGTGTTCAGTGGATGAAGCTAAGATGGGTGAAATTTCATTTCGCGTTCGAAGTGTTGAAGTAGTGACAACAGCTTGTGCACCATGATCAAAAATCCATTGAATGGACTGGGAATGAAGGCTGTGGATGCATCCAGGTGCAAGAATCTTGGTCAACTCAATGAGGGAACGTGTCGGAGAGATATTAATTTGCCGAAGTCCACCATTGTGATCGTCAATCACCTTGATGAACTGGGGATGAGGCCAGAGAATGCAACCTTCTGCAATAGGCTTGTTTCCTTGAAAAAGTGTAACAAGATGACCATCCTTTTGTATCTGGAATGGTACCAAAGGAAGTCCAACAGAATCAAGATTGCTAAGAGAGCGATAAACCTGCCAAATAGACTCAACATGTGTATGGAGCTGCTGGATGTAGTTGGTAGAGTCCCAGCAATTCGGAGCTGAGGTAGGAGGTGAGAATGACTTCTTGAGAACAGTTCCAACCAGAACATGAAGAGAAGGAAAAGCATCATGAATGACACCTTTCAACTTTGCATGCTGACCACGTTCAATGATGGCAGAATTTGACTTGATTGAGCTTTTGATGTCTGCATCGTTATATGCAGCTGCGATATCATGAAGACTTTGCTTGATCTTGCACCCCAATTTGATGATCAAGTTACTGGTTAAGATTGTGTGAAGGGACTGTGGAAAGTGTGCTTGTATTGCAAATTCCATTGTCTAATGTAATATATCAGTACTTTTCGAGATTTTAAAAAAAGTATTATTACCCTGAAGACAATATTACTACTTGGTGTGCGCAGTTGGATAGCATCAATCCCCATACTAGCATTAGACTGAATCGCAATGGCCATAACATGAAGTTGTGATGGTGAAGCATTCGCTTTCTCAAGAATGTCGTCAGAGTGAATCCATTGAGAATGTATCATTTGTGAATTGGGTTGTGATTGTATTGTCTGAGCACCAAAATGGTGGTAGATCTGTGAAGAGTGTAACATGCTCCACATCTTGTGTTAGAGATGGAGTAATCATTTCATGAAAATTTTGCTCACCTACAAAGTTTAATAAATAATAAACAGAAGTTAACAAAGTACTGAGTTTGTGGACTGTCAGTGTAGATGAGACTACAGGCTGGATGACCATTTTCTTTAAGCCCTTTCACTACACCTTTCAGCTGATCCACAACAAAGGCTAGTGATTTTGATGGAACCATAGAAAGTGACCCTATTTCTTCGAAGTGATTGACATTGGTGTAAGATGCCTCATGGATATGTTGACCCTTGAGTCCACCCATATACTTCAGATACTACAAAGAATTAGTACAAGAGTTGTCCCATTATATTAGGCTAGAAGCATACGTCAAAGATATGATCAACCTTCATTATGTTTGCTGGTAGACAGGCTTGTGCACGTTCAATAAAAACTCGATGGGCACTAACCCAGTCCGTGAACATGGCTTTCAGATATTGGACAGACAGAGGTGATGCAGCATATCGGAAAACATAGAGAAAGATGGTATCTGCAGAGCACCATGCAGACCATAATGACGTGCAGCATCGAGATACATAAGCTCAAGCTCTGCATGATGCTTGCACTGCAGCTCAGCCATCATTTCTGAAAATGGGGATGGTCCGAACCGAGTCACGAATGTATTGCACATTTGTGACATGACCCCCTTATCAATCGCGCCACATGCGCTGACATATGCTGAAAGCATGTCTGTAGCAATTGACTGTGAGACTACATAATCTACATACCAGGAAAAGCCATAGCAACCCAATGTGGCAGTTGTGCAATAATGTGCGGATCGGTACCCTGCCAACTTTTTCCACATCCTGGACTATCTTGATGCCTGGCCTTATATAAAAAGCAGCTTGTTAGAAGCCAATAGTCCGTTGGAAAGCACTTGACATGTCTTGCAATGGGGTTATCATTATAGCCTAGAGAAAATGGATAGTAGCTGGTTACCATGAACAAGTAAGAACATGCATCATACCATTTTTCGTTAGACGACCACCACAGATACATTTGAAATAGTCAGGTGCACCAGGCAGAAAGGGAGGAAGCCAGACAAAGATATCTCAAGCACAGAGACGATCAGGTTGTAGCCCCTTCAAAGCAGCATCATGGAGTATGAAGACGGCATGTTTGGTTCAGTGAAAGAAGTCGCCTTGTTGGTAGCAATCTGGTTGGCCGTGTAAGTCAATTTGTTTCTTGATATCTTGAAGCGCAGCATGGAGGTGTTGGTGGATAGCCGACTCAGTTTGAACCTCAGATGATTCCATCTCCACCTCAGCCACAGCTGCAGCATCCTCCGTCGAGTCCAAAATCTCATCAGAGAAGCTATCCTCAATGAGATGCGTGCCAGTTGCAATATCAGCATGTTCATCGTGATCACGTATAAAGGAGAGCTCGTTTTGAAGCTGCATGTAGGCTGTCATTGACAGGCAAGCTCCATTTTGTTCGTCCGATGCACCTAAACATGTGAACGAGTCAGTACCTACCGCATATCTATTCTTGGCAGCAACGTACCATGTTCCCCATGTGAGCCACTATGTGGATCACTCGTTCCTCCCACGTCTCCTCATGATGCACTATCCAAAGGTGTCAGATTGTCGTTAGATTGTCCAATTGGCACAGCTAGCTGTCCGAGATGCATTCTGAGTTGAGGTGCAAAGAAGCCCACTGTTGGGACCCTTGACGGCTTGGCAGCCACAGATGGCAGAGTTGATGGCCCAGCAGGGCCTACGGGATTGACATAGGACACACTCCCGACAGCTGATGCAGCCTGACTCGGAGATGGTGTTGGCAGTGTCTTCTTTTTGCCGCCTGCATTTGCGCGTGAACCACCCCAATTGGCGCTTCGTGGACATTGACCGGATTTAGTCAATGACGTGTTTGATGTTCGCATATCATTCATCATTGAGAATTTGAGAAGCTACTCATAACAGGTAATTTGACGAGGGATGACTATGGTGGCAGTTCATTCATCTCACGGTTTCTCCAAGTGGCTGTGCGTCCTGACTCCAAATCGGGAGTCAGGCAGCCACAGGACTAAGACATGAGCCGATTGTTTAGACTTGTAATAATTCTTTTTTTGGAAAATGTCATAGTGGGGGCTGTGTTCGCTATAATTATGCATTTCCGTGACGACCCCGGACAGGCCGGAGGTGCCGCCTTCTCAGCTTCTTGATTCTATGCCGATAGGATCGAATAAGACACATGGCCCATGGTAGTCTCGGTTCCAGACATTCTATCCGCAGGCGGGGACATCCGAGAGCGGAGTGCGAAAAAGAGAAAAGGGTGTAAGAGATAGAATTGTCAACCCGTCATTTCACTTTTTCGCACTCCGATTCGTTCTCCCTCGGATTCATCCGATTGACATAGAACGTCTGGAAGCGAGACTAAGATATCGGTCATCAGGAACCAGCACCCCTTACATAAGCGACATCGACGACGACAACTGCTCCTCAACACAACAACTTGATACCATTGTGAATGCTGGGAGGAGTGCTTTAGATGTCTGAAGGGCCCTGCCAGAAGTCAGAATTTTAATATCTAGCCTAGATCCCATGTAGTAACAAAAAGAAAGTCCCATTTTTTTTTAGCTCGGAAAAGCACCCTTTTGTCAATCCCAGCTGTTTGCCAGGTTTTCGGAACTTTGAGGTCCCCGATTTGGCCGCTTACTAAGCAAGCCAAACAAGGACAACCTTCCTAAAAGGGAAGGACCCAAAGAAGCCCGGCAAGTCCCAACACCACGGTCAATGCAGTGCATGCTCACCACCCGCGAAATGCACATATAATAACAGTTATTTACCCTCAAAGTTGGAATTCATACACTAGTACCACATGGAAGGTCTGATGTACCACTCAGAAGTGCCCCCAGGGTCCAAAATTTTTGCGATCGACCTTGATTTGGCCACTAACCCTAACCCTAACCTGATTACATAAGGGTGCTGGTTCCTGACGACCGATATCTTAGGCCCGTGGTTCTTGTTTCAAAATTGCTCCTCCGAAGTTCGCATGTCAAGTTCGCATGCATTCCATCAACATCCCGCGGGCATCGCTTGTCGTCCCGAATATAGTACTTAAGGCTTAAAGGCCCACCGCACTACCATCAACGATTTCTCAGCTAACGCGTCGAATTTCTGCTGCAGGGCATGCCCTTCGAAATGGCTGGCACTGCCAACTTCGGTACATACAACGATGTTGCCGGCAACCAAGACAACAGTGTCATTAACGTGAATCAGATAAAGAATATCCATAATGGGAACGGAGGTGAACCAGATTTTGCAGATACACTGGTGCGGTCCCCTTACTTTAGTGTCCGAATAGCTTTAGAAAACCTGTTTCGAGCTACTGTCCCTGGGGCTGCATACAACTCCGCTGGTCGTCACCCGGCAGCAAGGTGCCTGGACAACACCCGAAGAGGTGTCCTGCACGAAATTAAGGCATGGATGGACGATAACGGAGGCCATCGTATATTCTGGTTGTACGGTGTCTCGGGCATGGGCAAATCGTCGGTGGCGCAAACAGTGGCGGAGTCTTGTGCCAATGAAGGCACCCTTGGTGCCAGCTTCTTTTTCTCTAGAGACGACATCGATCGCAACACACACCAGGCCCTCTTCACTACCTTAGCTTATCAACTCTGCATTGCGCTGCCATCACAAATGTTTTGGGTTAGGAAAATGATGGAGAACGACCCATCTATCCCTTATAAAACGTGGGTCTGCTCTGCTTGAAGGGTTTCCGCGCGTTTTCTGAATCACTTATGTTTAGTCCTACGGACCAACTGCAGAAATTAATTCTGAAACCGATGATGTCGAAGAAAAAGCACCATCGTTCTTCAAAAGTCGTTGTGATTGATTGCCTGCACGAGTGCGGAGATGAGAACGCTGTTAATGAAGTCGTATCCCTTCTTGTTGACACTGCAAGAACTCCTTCGTTGCCCCTTCTCTTCTTTGTTACCAGCCAATTCGATCCCAGGACCAACCAGATATTCAAAACTTCCTGCATAGCTTCATCATTTGATCTCTACGAGGGCTTCAAGGCTGAGGATGACATTCGTCTATTCCTTCGGTCACGATTCGAAGATGTGAGCACAAAACGCGGCATCCCGCTCTCATCCTGGCTTTCGGATGGTGATCTCGACGGTCTGGTCACAAGATCATCGGGTCTTTTCATCTATGCAGCCACTGTCGCCAAGTTCATATGTGATAACAAATGTCTCCCACACCAACAGCTAGGCATTGTTCTGCGGTCTGAGGCTAATGGTGGCGGTCCTTCCCGTCTATATGCTGACCTCGATCGATTGTACCAACGCATCCTTGAAGCCTATGATGGGAATGGCAGTTACGTGGACATAATAGGAATCATCTGCCTTGCCGCTCACCCTCTTACACCAGAAGATGTCGACAACCTTCTTGGACTTCATCACGGGGAAACGTGGCATGCACTGCAGCCGTTACACTCAATCCTGGTCATACCCGCCCCGGATGATAGTTCCAAGGACGCGAGCGTGCGGTTAGCCCATACACTCTTTCTCGAATTCATCACTGACTCGAAACGATCGGAGCATTTCTTTGTTGAGCCTGCTTCTCAGCACTCAAATATTGCACACTCCTGCTTAGTGATTATGTTGAAAGACTTGAAGCGGGATATGTGTGACATCGGGGACTCGATGGTGCCGAACAATCAAGTCGTGGGGCCGGATATCCAAGAAAGGTGCAAGAAGAATATCAGTGGCGCGCTGGAGTATGCATGTTTCTACTGGGCCTTTCACTTAGCTCACGGCGGTCTATCTGACGTCCTCATCGCCGATCTGCACGCGTTCACACATCAGTCGATCTCACCTTGGATAGAAACCCTCAGCTTACTTGGCGCTTTGGAAACTGCCATGCCAGCGCTTCACGATGCGCAGGGTTGGTTCGAAAAGGTTTGTTTTACTCGCTAGCTGTCTTATAATATCCATACTGATTCTCAAGCCCTGTTGTGCCAAAGGCAGGGAATGATTCGGAGATCGGCATCATCAACCGGATCTGTGAAGCCAGAGAGCTCTTGGTGCACTCTTTTTATCGCATTCGTGACACAGCATTGTATGTATACCATTCAACCTCCAATGAACTTTCCGTATCCCACATCAATATCAATACTTTGCCATCCTCACCACCTGTTGTTCAAGCCCTGCCACCTCCACCAACACCCTTCCTACCTACTGTTCAGGCGCAAGCCATGCCAACTCCACAGTCACAACCGCCCTCACAACTTGCTGCTAAAATCCTACCACCACCCTCACCACCTCTTATCCAAGTCCTGCCATGTCTACAAACGCCGCCACCCTCTTCACCTGTTCAACCCTTGTCATGCCCATGCCCACCATCGCCCTTGACACCAGTTTCTCACATCTCGTCATGCTCACAACCACCGCCGCTTCCTCCGCGATCCCTACCCATGTCACCGCCCTCACCGCCTCTTGCTCTTGTCCCATCACACCCACGATTACCCCCACTTCCTCCGCGATCATCGCCTGTAGTACCAGTTTCTCATGTCTCGCCACGCTCACAGCCACCGCCGCTTCCCCCACGATCCCTACCTATATCACTGCCCTCACTACCTCTTGCCCTTGTTCCGTCTCACCCACGATTACCGCCACTTCCTCCGCGATCACCGCCTGTGCCACCGCCCCCTCGTTCTCTGGAGTTACCACCGCCGCCTCAACGGCGGCCTACATTGCCTCCACGCTCGACCTCCCAATTGACTACAACCGACTACAAAATGTGGCAGTGGGTTGTTGTACATGGAAGGAGGTACCATGACAAGGTTTGGGCATGGAGAGTTATCACCTGAGGAGATCATGGAGAAGTGTTACGATTGGGAGAGAGCTCATCCAGGTCAATATGTGAAATGTTTCAATACGGAGGGATGGGCAAAGAGCAAAATCACCAGTTCCACCAGCATTCTCCTGAAAAGCTGTGCTTGCAATCTTTATATCCGTGTTCTCATTGACGATTCATGGCAATTCTCCCAAGGCGTAAATTCTTTAGGACATGATTTTGTGACCTCCGGGTTCCCAGGATTCCACCTTGGAAGCGACAATTTTGATATCGTGGATTCGCTGCTGCGTGCGAGGCACAACCGAAGAATCTTATGTTTCAATTCGCATGGGTCGGCAAAGGACAAAGTGACAATACTGATACCATGTCCTTGGTGGGTATTGCCTCACCAGGGCATTTGGGTTCGAAAGTAGTTCTTCCTTCGTCAGCTATGCTTGTCTTGTAGCTTGAGTATTAACTCTGAAGAGCGCGGTTCTCGTGTATCGTGGTATCTGGTATGTTTATGGAGTGCTGACTTGTAGAAGTACCCCCACACTGACATACCAAATATAGTAAGATAACAAATATAAGATAAGATCAGCGATAACATTCAACATTGTCAGGACGTTGTACGCTATGTCCAAACTCCCAACAACGGTGCAGATCATGAATGCATGATACAATCAGGAGATGATTCTGCCTCGTGGTTTGTCATGTGTTTGCATCAGAACACACGGGCCTTGAGCAGTAGAACATAGCAACACTCGTTTGCAGCTCCCATGTTGCAGAAAGTCTGTACCTTGGAAAGTCCGTCTGACTGTGGACACTGACTGTTTGCATACATTTTTTTTGCACCGCCATGTCTCTGTCAACCCACATTCCTAAGTCAATGATGACCAGCGGTAAGTGGGATTTCATGCCAATTTCATGCACCTGTCCTGCATGGGAGTGACACCTTCACATTTTCAGAGACCTCTCATTATGAATGGGCAATCAAATGCCTGTATTGTCGATGTGATCTCATGCTGATGATGTTCTTTATGAAGTTCCAATGATTTACTTGAGTGGGAGAAGCATAAATGACAGTGGATGACATTCTGCAACACTGTTGACACCCTTAGCACCACAGAAGGTTTGTCAGGCAAGAATGATTCCACAAGGAGCAACAACATCAGGAAATTGTGGGGGTGCCAGTATGACCAGGCTAGGGCAGTGTAGCATGGATATGGGTAAACCTGCAGTATGTAGCTCATAGGTTTGGCAGGTATGGGTACGGTTGCTGAAATGCTGTACCTGTGGGATACCATACCTGTTTTGGTGGTGTCATGGGTTATTAACAGGTATTGACTTACCAGATATGGAGATTGCTGGACATTGATCAATGACTACATAGTTCATTCATTTGCATCACTCATTTTTTTCACCTTCTGTTTGACAGTGTCCATCAGTGCGACTCTCAAAGTTCATTCCCTTGCTCAATCAGGATATACCTATTGACTTTTTTGTTGTATCACCTTTTTGATACTGCTATCTGTCATCAATGTTGGTTATCTCAGCTGATAATGAGTAGAGGTGAATTTCTTTATCTGTGGCAACCTTCTTTCTGCTCGCATGGAGCATAGTGAGTTGGCATTCTGTTTTGCTCCTTTTTCATGTATTAAGACAACAAAATGCCACTTGCAAATCCAGCTTTTCCCATCTACATACAGGTGTGTGCTTGTGCATAAAAGCTAGGCCCATTTGATCTGATTCTGCCTTGCAGACCTGGTTGGCTATTATGGGACAAGATTGTGTTCCCTTGTGTTCCTCCTCTGCACTCTCATTCCCTTCCTCCCCTTCTTCTCTGCATGCATCTATCACATTGAGTGCTGCCCACTCCAGCAAATTGGCCCTCAAGTCTGTCAAAAATGTCATCAAGAAAGCTTGTACCATGTCAAAGTCGTTAAATGCATCAATTGCCAGTTCAGAAAATGGTATGGCATTCTGACTAGAGAATGACAGGGGTAACCCCCAGGTAAATATTTTCTACCCTTACCCCTACCCCCCAAGACCCCTACCCCTTCATGAGGGTAGGGGTTTCGAGGGGGTAGGATCAGGGGTTTCGAGGGGTATGGGGGGTAGGCAGAACCCCCAGGGTTTTACCGAGGGGTATGACATATATTGTGTGCATGATACAGTACAACTAATTTCAACGATGAATTGAGTCTATTTTTAAACTCGAAAGTCTGTTCACTACCCTCCCGTACCCCTGCTTACCCGCCCCAAGGGTAGGGGTATGTGAGGGGTACCAACATCTGTACCCTTACCCCTACCCTCCCCTACTCTTGGACAATACCCCCAGGGTATAGCATACCCCTGTCATTCTCTAATTCTGACATCATGACATGATATGTTACAACATATGTATGCCTACAGTGGATCCAGATTCAGTTATTGGCCATAGTATAGGTGATGAGGGGTTGAAGGACAGAGCTGACAGCAATGAGGAGAGTGATGGCACCAAGCTTAGTATATTCACTTACTGGTTTATGTTCTCCTACTGAATCTATTTCACAGAACAACTTACCAAAGGATGGCGCTCCATGGTGTATGGCTTCTTCAAACCTGAAGTCACAGTTGGGTATGACAGCAAATGGAAGTATCACTTCTTCCACTGCAGTGCAAAAAGTGCCAGGGCCTGAAGGGTGTTCACGGTGTTCAGCACTTCCAAGACTCCAAGGACCATGCTGCAACACCCTACTTGAAAAGCCATGCCATCAAATGCTTTGGACAGGATGCTGTTGATGCCACTTTCAACAGTACTGAACCCAAAACTTGTAACACATCAATGTTCACTGCTTTCACTTGCCAAGGCCAAAGGCTGCTCAAGATCTCTCACCACACCCATACAAAGGCCAAATCATGGTAAGTATAGCAATTATTATTCATAAAGATTGCTGTCTAATCAATCATTAGTGCACATATTGCATGATGGTGTGCAAAGAGCAACTGCCCTCTTCACATTGTCAGAGATCCTCGGTTTGAGATCCTTATGAAGGCTGGATGCCCTACAACATTCATTCCCAGCCCATTCACCATATCTTGGGATATCAAGACCATGTTTTAGTCATTTATTAGTGTATTGACAAAATACTAAAGGTACATTAGGGCCATTCATACCTCCCAAGGCAAGTTTCTCACAATGTGCAGAAACATTCAGGCCAGATACATTTTGCAACACATGCATGGACATCACCAAATCACCATGCATTTGTTGCATAAACTGTTCATCTCCATCATGAAGGTCATATCCTGACTTTCTCTTAGACATTGTTGAGGTCCCCATGGTACATTTTCTTGCTCAGTCACACACCAGAGATGTGTTAGCTTGAGCCTTCCATAAGATGTTGGTTGAACATGGCCTAACATGCAAAGTGAGTCTGATGACTAGAAAGGCTGTTATCTCATAGCTGATCTAGGAATAGATTTTAACCTTCATTGGTGACAACACAACCTTGAACGACAAGCAAACTACTTGGCTACATCAACTTCTGAACACATTTGAACAAGTCAACCACATCCGGTGCTTCAACCACACAATGCAACTCTCTGCAAAGGCTCTCCTCCAACCATTTGCCTTGACAGCTATTACTGATACTGCAGATACTACCAACAACACCACTGTCACCACTGATGACATGGATGACAAGCCACCAGGCCTTGAGGACATTGAGGACAATGAAAATGAAGAGGAAGATAGTGGCGAGGAAGGTGATGAGGATGTCGGTGATGATGGAGGAGATGATGAGGATGATGAGGATGATAATGTGCTGGATGACTTGACTGAGGAGGAGCATAGGCACTCATGGATAATATGGCTATTGTCCAGGAAACACTTGATAAGGTATGTCTCAAACTTCTCTCATTCAAGCTACAAATACTAATGTTTTATTGATAAGATTCGGAAGCTCTCATTTGCAATCATTCACTCAACCACAATTGCCCTTACAGCATGGTATAAAGCTTGCACCACTAACTCTTGCCCAATTTGCCTCATTCCCTGTGATGTCAAAACATGCTGGAGTTCAACATATGATATGCTTACTATTGCCTTCAATTATCACACTGTGATCAATGATATCACTGCCAACAAGATCTTCAAACTTTGCTGCTATGAACTTGATGATAAGGACTGGGAGGTTGTTGAGGATCTTTTATGAGTTTTAAAAGCATGTTTTCTTTGCCACATCAATGTACAATTCAACTTACAGTGTCATCAGATGTATAAGAATGCAACCCTTTTTTTCTCTCAGGACAACACTGTCACCATTGTCAATGTAGTTCCAACAATGGACCACATCAACACAATGCTAAGTACCTCAGCTGCAAGACTGCTCAATTCTGCTGTGAAGCATGCTTTTACCTTTGCTTGCAAGTTGATGGACAAATATTACTCCAAAACTGACCTTTCTAATGTATATCACATTGCAATGGGTTTGTGATGCTCTTCTGCACCTTTCTTTTACCATAACTTATCATCAATGTTATATGTAGTTCTTCATCCTCAACTGAAGCTCAAGTATTGAGTGGACAAAGGAGTGGATCAAAACAGCTGAGGACATCATGCAGGAGGAGTTTAGCAAGTATGTGACAACAATGACACCCACATCGCTGTTGGTATGTCTGTTGTTCTATTGAATGTATATCTTTAATATACACATCTTTGATTCCAGATTGAGCAGGACCCAAATTTTGAGGTCTTTACTCTCCCCCAGGTGTTCTGCACAGATTCTGCATGGATTCCGTGCAGATGCATGGAATTGGGTGACACTATGAAACACAATTTGAACTGTGTTTTGGCCCAATCCAGTCTGTGTGGATCCACACAGATTCCACATGGATTGCAAGTTTTTGGCACAAAAGCTCGGACTTTGTATGGACAATTCCTAGCAACTTGTTTTCTGCATGGATTAGGACAGATTTCTGGCTGAGTACTTTCCTATTTGGACCACTTGGACACCTAGGACAGGTGTGGCATATTTATCATGCTCTGCAAAATTTTAAACTGTAAAAGGATCAAACCAACAACCTCATGCACTCATCTATTGCTTGGAACTCAAGACCACTACACCACCAGGGCATTGTGAGTTTAGTAATAGTAATATTACAAATACCCTTTCTGACCCTATTAGGGTTAAGGCTTTCCCACCACATTTGGTTATCATCCCATGTTCCCCCCATGTTCCATTCCCCCATCATCCACTCCTCATCCATGACTCCCACCACCCACCAATGCCTACCAACACCTGCTCATCAACAGCTACCAGGCGTAGCAACCGTATACATGCCAGATCAACCTCTCCCTCAACCAGTCACAGCTCCCACAAGAGAAAGGGTTCAAACGTCAACGGCGGAACTGAGACAGTGAAGAAAATGAAAATGAGCAGCGCTAGCGATGACAAAATGAAGGGGAAGGGGAAAGAAAAAGAAAAAAGTAAGGGTAAGGGTAAGAAGGGGGCCATGGGTGGTTCCAGGTGGGTTTCCACCCCCCCAGCCCCCAACTGCCATTTGCTCACCCCATACACTAGGAAAAAGACCTCTGCAATGCATGCACGCAAAGATGCTGCTGCAGAGGATCCTTCTCACCTTAGTAGGTAAGTTTTTTCTTTTCTATTTGTTTTTTTGTTAAAATTATGGTTGACTATCTATTGCCACAGGACTGAGCCCTCACTTGAGGCTAGTTGCATATCCGTTGCCCCTCCTGAGCATGCCCGTATCTGCAAGGCCCCCATTCCCCCTCCCACCACCCATGTTCGCCGAGCCGATAGGATGGCAATGAGAGACCTCAAGGGCAACAAAGAGACCATGAGCAGTGACAATGACAGCAGCAGTGACAAAGACAAAGACAAAGATAAACATGAAGACAACAACAACAATGACAAAGATAAGGCTGCCAAATACCCCTATTCTGGCAAGAAACCCCTCCCCAACCCTCCCCCATCATCTCGGAGCATGGTGGTATGGCGGATTCCTAGTGCCCACGAAAGTGGTGTCACCACTGCTCCACCCGCTGCCCCTGAGCATTCAAAGACCATGGGACCCAACGCCAATGCTGGAGGGCAAGCCAAACCCAACAATGACATGGAGGAATCAGCCACAACCCCTAACAATGATGCAGGGCCACGAACCACCACCTCGACCCCCAATGATGATGCAGGGCCCCAAACCACCACCATGAACACCAACAGCAACGCGGGGGGATCAGCCAAGACCCCCCAACAATGATGCAGGGCCCCAAACCACCACCACGACCCCCCAACACACCAATCCAGAGGGCTCAACGAAGGCCAACGATGGTGATGGGCCCACCACCACAAATGCCTACATGGGAGGCCCAACAATGGTGAACGATGGCAATGCAGGACCCACCATCACCGTGAACACCAAACCCAAGGCAGGAGGGTCAGCCATGGCTGGCAACAACCATGCAACAAATACCTCCCATGCAGGACCCACCAACCTTGTCAACACCAACACCCACATTGTGAAACCAGCTATGAACCCCAACCCCAATGCTACTGACGACTAGTGTTTCAAAGTTCGGTCAGGTTCGGTTTTTGGCCAAGATTTGCCAAAACCGAACCCTAACCGGTTCAGAATAGCCCCAAAACCCCTCAGAACCTGACTGAACCACTGCTGACCAGTCAGCATTGGTCAGGTCAGGCCATAAACTGACTAGAACCGGTTCAGGCTGAACTTGGTCAGAACTGGTACTAACCAGTTTTGACCGGTCACCAGACTGGAGAACTACAAGTAAAATGGTATATATTTATGTTACATATATTATGAGGGCACACCACACACCCCTCCATCCCATTAATGAAGTAAAGGAGGGGTGGGAGGCTGGGACACAGGGCCCATGCATGAATGGAAACTCAAGGCAGATGGCGCATGAACACACATCATCTGCCACCACCTGGATGTAAGAGGCCCTGTATGTACTTGTTTACATCCATGGACTATTACCTTTTTCGGATATCATTAGAAGGGTAACTACTTTCCACTGTCACTACGAACATCTAGCAATACCAACATCGGTCAAGCTCTGGTGTCTTGTGACTAGGAAAGCCCCCAGTAAAGGATTACCACCTTTACACTTTTTTGAGCTTCCAGTAGGAAGAACTAGACCAGCAAACTAGGCAACAAAAACCCCACTCCCCTCTATACCCACGAAGCAGCTGTCATATGACGACTTCGAGAAGCATCCCCGAAATGGCTCAGGTAACGACACCCGAACAGCCACCGACGGCGCCACGAACGAGAGAAGCACAAGCACTTCCCAAACGCGGCGCAATCAAACCCGCCACGTCACGACTGGTGGACGAAGTAGGGGGAGTGTCGAGCGAGTCACGCTCAACGGCACCCCCTCCGAAGCGAGAGGAGACTGGATCAGGGACACAGAAACCTGACCCAGGAGCACTCACGACGTCA
>QFEU01010259.1:0-14437 GCA_003316345.1 Tricholoma terreum
GGGCGATCAGGTAGCCATAAATGGGTGGAATGATTCTTCGTCGCTCTACCATCGAAGACACCACTGATAGAAGGATGTAAGAGATAGGGACTGAAGAGGACGAAGGATGAATAGCTCTAGATTTGAAGTAACTTCATGGGCACCAACTACAGATGGGGGGGCAAGTATCGTCCAAATTAAATGGCCGGGCGTGAACAGACTAGCCAGAATTTTTTCTTAGAGGTCAAGAGCCGTTGAGAGTTCGAAGGCCGATGATTTGGACGCTAGACCGGACTGGGTGGTGTGCATCCGGGATAGTAGTACCTGCGCAAGTGGACTCAACGATTCAGTGGCTTGTTGTGAGCACAGAAAAATGATGAGTCTTACACCATAGCCATTACTGAAGAACAAGATGCAGATAATTTAGAGTTCAGGCCTTCCAGTATTCTGGCATGCGAGAAACCGATTCGATTAACTCACAAGGTAAATTAGATGATTACGTTTCATTGTTCATCGACATCAACTTAAACGTGTCGTAGTCTTTCACTGCATTATCCCCTCTTGCTCTCCTGCCAAGAATAAAGTCTTAATCGCTGGGCGGTATCTCCCAGAGGAATGAGACAGCTCGCCGGTGAGTAGTGAATACAAAAGTCGACTTATCACGCGACGATGAGCCGAGACGCTGCCACGGATGTTCGAGCGCTCTCTCCCTGACCAGAACAGGCTTATCTTCAAACCACAGACCAAAAGCCGTCCGAAAGGGAGTCTCCTTTGAGAGACTCCGGATCTTGTACGAGATAAGAATCGCTGCGCCATCGTGGGTGACCGGCAAAGAGAATGGCGGAGACGTGAGTTGAAGCAGCGCATGCAGCAAAGGGGCTAACAGCTCAGTGAAGTAGATCTGAGAAATATAAACGCACGAGATCGCTACATATTATGTGGCTTAGTGTGCTGGGATTGTTGGTACCAGCAGTAGAAAGAAGTTCAAACGCGATCGGCATACTATGCCCTTCACCACACCAGGCCAAGGGCCTTACGACGACGTTGTCGGAATGCTCTGCTTCCTGGAAGGAATGTCGCACATTATTCTCTAGCAAAGGACAGACCTGGGTCGTCATGAATGTAAGACCCGGAATTTGATGATGATACCTCAGAGAGATCAGTAACAATCAGGGTATGTCTTGTTCCCGGAGCCTCTGCAATACGACACCTCACGATTCTAATACCTGCGTCCAGCTCCAGCAATGGATGTTGACATCGCATCGGATTGCGTTGTGAAAAACGCGGATCGAATTCCAGATTTGGAGGCGAATGTATATAAAAGTAAAGGGCACAGGCAGCTTCCCTGGAGAATGGAGGCTGAGATTGCGCACAAAGAGAAGGAGCTGTCCATATTTGTGGTTACCACATTCGACCCGCAATGACATATCTTTCGATCGCTTCGCATTGTGCGACACCCCCGAATATCATGGCTTGGGTGTCTGATATGCCTTCAAGCAATTTTGGAGTAATTGAAGAAGTGAGCCCATTGCAGGACCGTCACGTTATTTGTCCGTATGTGTTTCCGATGGCTACAGGATCAGACTAATTTCACATGCACTTCCTGGTCCGGCCCCAAGTCGTCCGGCTGCCCCCCCCAAGTTCCGTTGTATTTATTTCTTGTGATTCGTTTCCTCTCTAATGCCAGCACAGTCAAAACCCGTGCAGCAGTTGACCCCTTACGGTGCAGCCTTGGCTGGTGCACTGGGGGGTTGTTTCAGTACCGCGTAAGTTCTACTACATGTCGTCATGCAGCGGGTTGTTGATCAGGTACACCAGTGTCGTATACCCTTTGGATGTGTACGCGCTTTTTCTCGTAAGGGTATCTTCCAAAAAAGAATAGATTAATCCGCCTTGTAGAGCAAAAACACGGATACAAGCCATCCCTGCCGATGGAAAGGGAAAGGGCAAAGATAACCGCTCAATGTTGTCCGTGCTGCTGCGAATCTACAAGAAAGAGGGTGTTTTTGGGCTATATCGAGGGTTTGGGGCAACTATGCTCAATACGTTCTCCATGCGTGCGTTGCAGGTTTCTTCCCACTGTCCGCCTGTTGAGGTGCAATGATCCAGAATATGCCTACTTTTTCTTTTACTCCTTTGTTCGCACCACCTACATCAATCGCCTCACGCGGAAACTTCCAGCCGGTGCAAAACTCCCTCCTCTTTCTACGGCGGCGGAGCTGTTGTTAGGCGCTATCGCTGGTGCTTTGGCGCAGATCTTTACCATACCGGTGTCTGTAATTGCTACAAGGCAACAAGTTGGCCGCCCAGCGCAATCGAAACCATCAAATTCAGCCGCTGATCATTCACTTAGTTCCAAGGACGTAGAAGATGACTCATTTATAACCATCGCTCGTGAAATTGTTGATGAGGAAGGTGTATCAGGTCTCTGGTTGGGCCTTAAACCAGGCTTGGTGCTGACTATGAACCCCGCCATCACTTACGGTGTCTTCGAAAGAGTGAAGGGTTTGATACTCCTTGCCCAAGCAGGGGCAGGGGCAGGCATAAGGCTATCACCTTGGATGTCATTTTTCATTGGAGCTCTCAGCAAAACGCTTGCAACAGTGGTTAGTACAAGCTTTCTTGAAACGTTCAAGCAGTGATTGGGCGTCCAGGTCACCTATCCGTATATCATGGCCAAAGTGCGAATACAGGCCGGAAGCTCGGAGTCCAAAGATTTGACGGGGAACGGGCCCGAACTTCCCCTTGTTAATGGTCGCGAGAAGAGCAAACAGATGGGGGCGGTTGATATCCTTGCTAGAGTTTGGAAGCGCGAAGGGTTTGTCGGCTGGTACCAGGTTAGCAAGATCTTTCTCGTTACATCTTACCATCTGAGGGTATTTCAGGGGATGCAGGCGCAGATTATCAAGGCAGTTCTGTCACAGGCCCTGTTGTTTATGTCCAAAGAACAATTCGAGCATTGGACACTTTCAATCATAATTCTTACCGCCAGATTTTCGACACGCCAGAAGCGATGCATTTAGATGTACATGTACATGCATGCTCTGTAATATAGTAGACACGTATAACTCAAATGACCCTCAATGATCATCGATCCTGCATGGAAGAAGTACAAGAATGCAACACATTCAAGAATCAACACGTGACTGACCTCTAAAATCTGCTTCAGCTTCAGCTCGATGTCGAGTCGTCGACAATGTCTGGACCAGTGACACCACGTGGTAAAACGACGTACAACCCAACGACTCCGGCGACGGCGCGTGTAGCAAACGCGCATGTAATACAGTCGTCACCTCATTATTCGACTACGAGAAGGCACTCCCTATACGGTGTTGAAGACAGAGTCATCATAGACCCAGGATCGCGAATATGGAAAGTTGGCTTCAGTGGCGAAGGCAAACCGAGAGATGTATTTCTTGCAGGCGGAATAACGGGAAAATCTTTGTGGAACCTTCGAAGGTCCACTGATCCTGCAGAACGAATGGAGGAGGACAAGCTGTTGGAGATTAATTTGGAGGGTTGCTTGAGATCTGTTTTTCACGAGTAGGTGCACCTTTGGTCAATAGCGGTAAGGTCGTCTAAAGGCGTGCAGCTCACTTCTAACAGACCCGAAGGCGCGGAAGGTTATATTGGTAGAACATCCTCTGTTGCCATTGTACATCAAAGACACAATTGCTCGTATTCTTTTTGAAAATCAAGTGCGTAGTCTATACAGAGTTAACCACCCTAGTCATGATGATCAATGCAGGCTCCGTCAGTTTCCTTCGCATGTAGTCATCTTCTGTCCCTGTTTTCCGTTGGGAGAATCACTGGGCTTGTGCTCGACTGCGGGCACTTGGAGTCGGTCGTGCTACCGGTGGGTTCTGACACGCTGAGCTCATATCCAGCTACCCTGATATGTGACAGATTTTTGCGTCCAGGCCATTATATCCCCAGCTAAAAACTACTCCCCTGGCGGGTGCGCGATTATCGTCTCACTTGCGTGCACTCCTCCTATTATTTGGCACATACTTGCCTCCTCCCACGTCATTAAGTGCTGCAGTGAATATTCCCGCTGCGAACCGTTCCACTCGTGTCCCACAAGAGGTCTTGACAGACTGTGTGATCGAGGAAATCAAAACGCGTTGCTCTTTCGTTGGCGACGTGCTGGGGATCTCTGCCGATGCTCGTGAATCCACACCTGCAGTGGATGATGGCTCCGAACTAGAGCTTCCTCCCAGTGACACCACCCAGTCAGAATCGGAATTTTCACATTCTGGTCTAGAGAGTAATTTCTCGTCTCAGCAGACTTCGTCAGAGTTTTCAGTGATATCACACCCTCATGTACCTGTTGCAGGGAATCCCCGTGGTGAGAGTCATCTACAGGCCCTTGCTACAATGTATACTCGGCACTCAACGGCAACGAACATCCATATGCCTGTAACACCACCACCCTTCCAACAGACAGGCACAGGGCGAGGAACATTAATCATTCCAGGCTGGATTCGAGAACGTGCTGCTGAAGTACTGTTTGAAGGAGGCGACGTCGATGAGAGTAGTCTTGCGGAAGTTATTTTAGATGCCCTTCTTAAAGTACGATGATTCTCCCCATACCCGTCCCTTTCTGATGACATGCTTCTAGGTACCAGTGGATCTCCGAAAAACACTCGCATCTTCGATACTGGTTGTGGGCGGAACAGCGATGCTACCCGGCTTCATACCTCGTCTTCATGGCGAACTCCTCCGTGCCATTGCTCCACCCTCGACATCGCCGAAGCAGCCCGCAAGATCGGACAGACCCCCTCCTCCACAGTACGATCGCTACGCTTGCCTACGGCCTCTTGTCCCCTACTTTGCTATTTTAAATAACCCGGCACCTCCAGCACCTATGTCGGATAGAGCTGCCAACAACGCTGGAAAATCACCTGCATTCTCCCCAGCAACGATGGCCTGGATTGGAGGGTCGCTAGCTGGGTCAGTTTCATTGCACCTGTGTACCATTCATAATTGACATGATATTGCCACATCTAGGTCACTGAAAACGGGAGGCGTTGAGGTGGCTCGTGAAAAATGGGATGAGGCGAATACTAATCATGATCCAGACACAAATATGGATGTATCAGCTGACTTCGAGGACCGTACAACACGAAATATCCTCCCGGATTGGACAAGAACGCCGCTTCCTGTAGGAGCTCCTCCTGCGAGTTCCAATCTACGGCAAACTGAAGTTGGTGCTTGAGTTACTTAAATTCATTGCCTTTTCATTGTTTTGCAATATTGTAATTCCACATAGAATCTTGTAAGTAAGTAAGTAAATGAAACGCTGTCCTGAAAGCCGAAGGTATAGATAATTTCAAAATCATTCCACAAAATAATGTCAGAAGTCGAAAAGTTACGAATGAATAATGATAGTGCCCTGGCAGATCATCATGCATCAGGGAGAAGGAATGTTGTCAGCGATGCGTAATGTAAGTTTGAAGCCTTCTATCGAAGTGGTCACGTTCTCCCAATCCGCTTGTGAAGTGACAAGGTGTTCTTGATGAAACGTAGTAGAGGTCGTCTCTGAATCGTCAGAAGATTTGCAGGCTAGGCTTCCATGGACTGGTTGCAGATAGGTTATCGTAAATGAGTCGGATAGAGGAACGCCCTCTTGGCCGACAAACTTGTTATAGAGCCGCTGGCGCACGTCCTTATAGGCGATGTCCCAAGGAACTCGAAGGATGACCATAGAATCGTTGTATCCCGCTTTGATGCTGAGCTTCTCAGCTGCCAGCGAGCCGCACGTTGTCAATGAGCTGAATGACGTGGTGGGCGAATGGGATGCTGGGGGGGTGCGCTGCTCGTCGTGGGTGCGAATCACTGTCTGGGGGCGGTTATGGATGATTACATTAGGGAGATCAAAACAGGGAAGGGGAAAAGAGTCTGCGGCTCAAGATTAAGCATAAGGTTGGCACGAATAGAATCGGGGACACATACCGGCTAAACGACTTCTAGAAAAATGACTATCTTCGGGGTCTGACCAGACGTCATCATCGAATTCAGAGATCGACACAGGCCCTGATACACGTGGCCTAGTATTCCTTTTACGAGGCGGAGAGGCTTCTGGTGTTCGTGGAATGACAGCATCTGCAGAACAACTTGTCATGACCGTAGAGATGCTGCTGATGGACTCCCGGTGAGAAAACTCGGTAGGAGTTGACAAGGATATATCGATGCCTTCCAATACACAAGCAGCCGAATCCATTGTTTGCCAGGATTCGCGTATTACTCTATCCGCTGAAAGTAACGATTAGTATGAACTAAGAGCCCGTGAAAAATAAAACTTGCAAGGCATTGAAATTTGCGATTCATTGGTGGTAGACTGCTGCAAGCTCTTGTCGTGTGGAGACAAAAATATTCTGCCGCTGCGGACCTTTCTTCTCCTCTCGGAGGGACTCTCCTTAAGAGAAGCCTCACGCTCCTCAGGAAGGGATGCTAGGCTGGAGGACGCTCGCTCGTAGGTCTGAGGGTCTGACCGACGAAGAGGATTATGATCGAACGTGATGACTGGCGAATCATCAGCAATAGCGGGCGTACTCGTGTCGACAGGACTATCCAAACTTCGGTCAGAGTGTGCGGATGAAAAATCTGATGATGCTGTGGAAGATGCACGGGGCCGAGACGGCCGACTTGGAGATTGGTCGCTGGAGTCGGTGCTCTCCTTGCGAGGTCTGGCCGCGGAAACTACAATACGAGGGGGACGGAGTTTCGAAGGTGGTCTCGCTTCAGGGATTTTCGGTTGATCTGCGATGTTTGGACTGGAAGCCGAGAAATACATATGGAAAACACTGCTCGTGATGGAATTACGAGGCTTCGGAGTGCGCGCCCCTTGCTTTTCGGCTAAATCGTAGTCACGCCGCCAAAAGCCGAAAAAATCGGTAACGGTTCGACTCCTCCTGAGTTCATCCACTAGAGCAGGTAAGTCGGGCTGAAAAAGGGCTTCTATGACAGTTTCCAGTTCCGCCGCTCTTTGGTCGATGGTCGCCTGACTGGCGAAAAAAACCGTCGCTCGTTTTGTGAGCATAGGGATATATTCGTGTATATCACGGGCAACGGAATTAGGGTCAGGGCCGGGCGGCAGCGACTCGAAGGAGGATGCAAAATCCTGCTTATAGAATCCATCTTTCTTTACTCCCTTCCCTCGTAGAAGGCGCTGCCGTTTAGCTTTTGCCATACGCTGATATTCGAGCTCGAGAACGCTTTGGAACCACAAACAATCTTCCCAGCGCCGCCATACCTCATATTCGGTGTGAGACCCCCGAGAAGAAACAGAGGCACGGTCCCCACGAGCAATGGGAGATATCCGCATTCCATAACTATGATTACCGCCTAAAAATGATGAGAAACAAAATTTAAGAAACAAATTCCAAGCTTACCTTGCTTGACTGCACCAAGCATTTCGACTGTGAATTTCGATGGGGGTGGTAGGTAAACGGCACGTTTGTAATTCTGAAGCGTACCCCGTCAACGACAATAAATTTGAGTATAAATCGGTTGACATACATCGGCGGAGATCATGCCATCTGCGTTGCCAAATCCAACCTTTGCTTTGGTTAGTTTGGATCGATAAGACTACGATATGGAAGACTCTTACCGGGGGTGATATGGTGTCCATCGCTTGCAGACGATTGGGTTCAAGGAAGAGATAGGCCGTCCCAGACGGGGATCAGTGCCACAAGACAAGCGTCAAGTATATATTACTAGGAACCTCCGGAAGCGCCCAAAGATTTCAGCCGGCAACACTTGTAATAGTCGCAATGGAGAATGGCTTCAAGAGAGAAAGATATGTAAACCGACACGGACAGAGAAGAGTCGTTGGTAAGAGGTAGCAAGATGGGGGTTAAGAAGAGGCGAGACATTTTCTGTGCGAGATCTTATTGTTAACAGTCAACTTGGCAGTAATTGCCGACAGGGCCGTTCACTATTGTCTTGAGCGATCACTGATAAAAATATCGCAATCAATTGTTGTCCACGTGTCCACAGATATTACCCCTCATCGCCCCACACTCCATCGCAACTCCGCTACAGCCCGAGCACGTAGGGCTGGCAGCCTGAAGCAGTGTTCTCACATCCGCGCTTGATACTCAGGAGTCAATGAAAGTTAAACGCTGGTCACGAGCACGTGTGAAGACATGATGTGCAATGTGGCAGTGGCACTGGCAGCCTTGGCACGAACCCACAGGGAGGCGTTAAACGTTGAACGTTGAGTTATCACCCATACACAAGTCGAGCGCAAACCGTTTTCCTCCACTAACATGGCAAAGTCTAAGCGAAGAGCACTAAGTGCTACAGTGGTAAGGGTACTCATCTTTGGTCCACTGCGACCTAACACGAATCTTGTTCAGATATCCTCATACCCAGATCATGACGACGATGCTGCATGGGAAGATGTAGACACACCCATTCAAGATGGAAATCTGGAACCCCCATCGTCGACAACTTCCAGTCCCACAGTATCTGTTCGATCTCCTCGCAAAAGGAGACCCAACTACAAAATGAAAAAATCTTGGGCTCCGAGTGACCTCGTTGGTGATGATGCGGTCCCTTCGAGACAATTCGAATATCAGCGCATTATTATGAGGGAGGAAATTGTAGATGGCGCAATCAAAGGCAGCCGGTTCACTATCAAGTATATCTTCGACGTATTCAGTGTCGCAATCGGGCTTCTGCGCAGACCGCTTTCCTTGATCGTATCTCTCTGTCTGCTGGCATTGATCATTGGGCGAGTCTCACACATAATTCAAGGAGCATTCGCGCCACTATGTTATCTACCCGGTTCTTCTGCGTTCAGATTCTGTCGGCCATCCGATAACAAGGGGAAATTGCCCCAGTGGGCTGACTATCCCAAGCTCATTGATGTGCAGAGTGCAACGTTCGAGCACCTGCTCGATGGATCCGTTGGAGGGTCGGGTTTGTCATTAGAGATCAAGAAGGCACAACTAGCGACCGCAGATCTAGTTACTCTCGTTCGCATCAGTGACTTGAAGTCGCGAGATACGCTGGCGGACACTTTGGTCGACTTTGTGAATGACGCGAAGAGCACAGGCTCTGGACTGCAGCGCCTTAGCTCCAAAGTCGGGGGTGCAGTTGACAGGTACGTCTTGCGTTTTGTCTATCTTGTTTGTTTTTTCCGTTCAGATTGCTTGCAGTATTATGGCTGTGAACGACTACGCTCTTCGTGAGATCGCAGCAGCGCAATCAAAGACTACTTGGTCCCTTAACCCTTGGTCTAAACCACAGAATACTGTAACCCAAACATTCACCGAAGCAATGTCCGTCCTATCAACCAACATGGAACGTCTCATCTTGGAAGCAGAGGTCAATCTTGGGAACCTTAACAGACTCGAGGAGCGGTTGTTAACGTTGCACGAGATCGTATCGAGGGAGGACTCATTGTTGTCGTCCTCCAAGGCGGAGTTACTTTCCGAATTGTGGACCAAATTGGGGGGAAACCAAAAGGCGTTGCGCAATTTCGACAGTCATCTCATGATGTTGAAAAACCTTGGGACCTACAGAAAGCAAGCGCTCGCACACGTGGTTACTGCGTTACAGACTTTGCAAGCGATGGGTAGCGACATGGAGGACATCAGGGAGAGGGTCGCGGCGCCTGAACTTACAGGTTCCAAGATTCCTGTAGAGGTCCATATGAAGAGTATTGGCAGTGGTCTGGAAAGATTGAAAGAGGGTAGAATACGAGCCCGGAGGTTGGAGGAGGAAGCCATGAATCGATTGCTGAACGCACCCTAGATACTTGTGTTCCCATGGTTTTTATAACGCACGTTGTATTTATACACCGAAGCTTAGATGGATCTGATCCCCGTAGAACTATATGTATCTATCACATACTGGGGATGGCCTTGTCTGATGGTGCTGGTTGTCCGCAATGGTGTAGTCGGTGTCAGGCGAAGGGCAGAACTGGAATAAATATATGACATGAGATTAACGAAGTAGGTGATTTATGCTAACCTTGCTAGCGCTTCCAAGTTGATTCATACCATGAGGGTCGTAATCTGTTTCAGGAGGGCCCCAGACACCACATTACGATCCCGAGTGTCCTAACAGATCGTCCAGGAGTTCGGCAACTTTGTGACGAGCTTCGTTTTTCTCTTCTTGCACCGTTTTCAATTCAGCATCGCGACGATGCGCGAGCTGAGCCTCATCGGAGAGTAAGAGCAATAGTTTCATGGAATGCGTGATTGAGAGTAGTGAATTCGCCGCACGAACCTAAAGATATGGCATCAGGGAAATCGCCGAGATAGACATGGAATAAAGAGACCATTGATTCAGCACGAGACTCTGCTTGGAATGATTCCTGCGCTATCCGGAATTTGTCCTTGTCGCCTATCTTACAGTGAGAAGGCATAGTTTTAGTAAGAAGACGAGCGACTCAGCGCGCAAAAAGATCTTACGGAGGCTAGGCTGACGAGATCGACCATTCCGTCGACTAATGTTTCAACCTCCATGTCGACTCTCTTATTCCATTCTTCTTCGATGGCATTAAGATATTCAGCAGAATTTTGGTCTACAGAAGATTGGGAAGCGGTAGTGCGCTGAGATAGCTTGGCAGTGGGCAGGGCAGATGGGCGGGAGACATCTGTTTGAGGAATTTCTGACATTTTGGTCAAGAGAGGGTCAAGCGAAGGTTGTAACGTGACGTGCATTTCTTTCCTCGACTGTTTGAGAGTTGAATATACGGAATTATAACATACAAATTTCATATGCATTTGCGATCAAGCGTGTTAGTGTAGACGATGCTTTGGATGCTGTATGGTATAACGGAATGTATAGAACTTTGACTTTGTAGATACAGAATTAATATTGCGCCAGCCGAGATTTACTGCAATTTCTTTTTGAGATATGTGCGAGAACATTGATGCTTGTGGACCGATTTCCAATGAGTCTGAAACATGACAGTTAGCTGTTGCAAGCAGAGGAGGGTTGCGAAACCAACTCTTTGATGTTCAACTGAACAGTAACTAGACGGAATGCATCGATAGGTATGAGCTTCGGTCACGAGAGCACAGAGACTTACAGGATTCGTCGACACCCACTGCAGGCCTTAAGCTCTGATCCACCAGGTTTTCCGCATGCCGCACAAACCGTTGCCCGGCGCTTATCCTTGGTATTAGATGTGGTTTCCTCCCAAACCCCATGATTCTCGAAATCCCAGTCTTGTTTGATGCTCTGTCCCTCCTTCAGGTGCATCTTCTCCATACGCTCGCGCAGAGCATTGGCAGTGGCTCCGCCCATGGGCATGGTGAACTTCTTTGCGCCGCTGCGGACCGAGTTGGTCGAAGCTAGCGCCGCAGCAAGTCTATCAGAGGCTGCCTTAAGGTCAAATACGGCGGGGTCAAAAAGGGAAGGAGGTTTCCCAAAGTCCTTGTAGTTGGGACATTCAAGAATCTCTCGCTTCTTTTTTTGCCTATATAATGGACAGCATATCAGCTGAGGCTAGTACTTGGGTCATCAAGCGTATGGTGACAGACTTTTCGGCATAGGATGCGGCATCAAAGTCATTCAGAAAGTCCTCATACTGCAGACTTCCCTTCATGTTCTCTGGTTGATAAAATCAGGCTACATTAGACAAGAGAACGAATGATCGGCTTGCCTCCGGGACACATGCCCTTCCCATCGATGATTTTGATACTGCCTTCTGACTCTTCGAGAGACAAGATTTTCTCAATCTAAACTTCGATGAGCCTCTTGACGAACCAAGACGTTCAAAAGTCAGTGATGACCTCTATCACATGGTACCATTTGTCGCCAAAGTCGTAGAGATAACCGATCTTGTCGCCTTCTTTGCTAAACAAATGGGCGAGCATGTACCTCGATGGAATGAGATTGGTTGCAGACCGAGGGGGTTGTCTAAGCTTACTTGTCATCAGGCAGATACTTATAGCCCACCTTTACAGAAGTTAGATAGGAAAAAATTCAAAGAAGGAAAAGACTTGCTTGAGCGATATGGGCAACATCGACAGAACTAGCGCCCTGCAAATGTTCAGAGCAAAGAAGGGGCTGCCAAGGTGGACCAGTTCGTACCTCGGGACCAAAGAGTGCGCCATCACGAAAGTCGGTGAAAGTGTAGCAGTGAAAATTTCTTACCCTGAAATTCACAAGAAATTTCAGGCTAAATGTGATGGATGGCGGCATGGACCCTACCAGCCCATGATTGGAGCGACTGCCTTGTCCTGAAAAGCGCTTAGCTTGATGCCAGCAGACACGCGGAATCGACGCCAAACGCGCGGCTCTCCATTAGGATCATCCATAACTCTGGATAACATTGATCAGTGTGGGGTAAGCCCTTGATTCTGGTTACACACGGACGCAATTGTGATCTTTAATATGATATCTCGTTTGTCCAGCCCTGCCAAGTCAAGGTTAGAAAGCTGTTTCTGCTGCAAGAGATAGTGAGGAGATTGAAAGTATGTTATATAATGGCTTCTACCAACTTTACGCTCGAGCATCACTTTCATGAACTGGTTCTCTGGGCTCGAAGTCGTTCCCATATAAATCATCTGAGTGCTCATCTGCAAAGGAGGCGCGTCAGCGCGAGCCAAAATCACAGATAGTCCGAGTTGTACCTGCCGAAACATAGCCTGCACGCCGTCAACTATGATTGAGCGCTGCGGATCAGGCGGTGGGTATACGAATATCTACAGTCAAACTCACAAGCTGGAAGATTACTACTCTTAACTTTGTCAGAAACATCGGGCTCGTTATCATAGTCATACTAAGAAAAACGGAGATCAGGCTAGCACTGATTGGAAATGACGAAGTTACCTACAGGATATAAACCCCAGGAATGAATTTGGCCCTGAGGCCCTGGCTTTGGATCAAATGTTCGGGGATCTTCAAGTTTTGTCATTCAGCTTTCGCAACACGGTAGGTAGAGGAGTCGCGCTGACCCTCGAAAAATACGGTAGGCAGATGATCGCCATGGTCTCCCGGGGCGAACCTCACGTATTTTGGTCGGCCTCCATAGGGGCGTCCCTCGGGTGTGGGCGGTGATCGCCCCATGGATTCATATAAGCTCGCAAGGTCCATGCGAGGCAGGAGAAGGACTCGGATGGTGGCCAACTTTTGAAGAAAATGGGGATAATGGGACACGGTCATGTGCTTTATATTATATAAGCAATGCCTATTTAATTAGTTGTCTCGGTCTCAACTCGGTCTTATCGAAACTTGTCTTCCACTCCCGTAATCAAAGATGGCACAGAGCAACGATAGTGGAAAAGGATATTCATATAGTGGCAGTGGTACCAACTCCCAGGTATGTGAGGCATAAGTACCAAATTCTGCCTTTGTCCTGACCCCGCCAAAGGATAATCACTGGTGCAGCCGCACAGATAACACTACGGGTTCCTCTGGCTATCATTACTCGAATACGTGTGTCACCTTTTCTACTCTACGGTCGTCGGCTTACCGTATTTCAGTGATGGCAGCTACTATTACTCCAACCCCAATGGGTCCACCTACTATAATAGTGGCTCTGGGTACTCTCAGTACACTTCTCCCAGTGGCCAATCACACAAATCCAGCAAGTAAGCTGGGACCAAACCATCAGTATGTATTTGCGTACATGCCGCTCGTGGACAATCGCGGACCATCTACTGACGCTGACTTGATGTAGTGTGTAGTTGAGTTAATCCATGTATCATTGAGCTTGAATATTGAATCCAGTTTGATTTGTTGCTGAGTGTTCCCGCGTGCACCATATGTTTCAAGTTCGAAGCGAGACAAGGCAAGACAAGATACGAGACCTCGATGTCCTCCCCTAGCAATATTGAATAGATAATTTGTACGACGATATCAGATCACGTGAGAACGTTACGACTGGAACAGCAATTGGGTTTCATGATCTACACAATCTGTGTGTTGAGAGTAATGTGCCCCCTTCCCGATGTTGTTTTTACAGTCAAGATCCCGCCGTCTTCAGGCACGTACGATCGGCCACGCTTATCGATGTAGATCTGTTGGGCAAGTAGTCAACTGTTTTGCTTTAAATTTGTTACGTCAAGTGCTCATGGGCAGCCATTGCAGCTTGAGAAGATTGATAGAAGGCGTGTATAAGACGGAGCCGTTATGTTGCCTCAAGGCATGATTTTCAATGGTTCGCGGTCATTAGCGCTTATCTACAAAACATTCCTCGGTAATTGAGTTGCTTTCAAGCTGCCTTTTGCAGCTAGCTGCCGAATCACATTCCACGACCCTTCAGGTTCAGGTGATCACACTTCTCCAAACCTTTTTTTCAAGTTACCTCACACGCAGTCATTGTACGACGTCATATCACCTCGTATCTCGCATGTTCCCACATGACTGTTTTCGTTTCAGGCATCCGAGTTTTCGGCGGGCAAGGCATACGGATAAACGAAGATTGAAGACCTCTGATCACGGAAGGAAGATGAAGACATTTTGGTTGCTGATGGTTCTGTGCGGTCAC
>QFEU01010263.1:0-10603 GCA_003316345.1 Tricholoma terreum
ACTGAAGGCAGCAAAAGATCTGAAAGCCGGAGGCCTACTAGATGTCAATGGATATGCCGCACCGTCTCGTAGCAATAGCCTCCCGTCATCCTCCGTTCCTTCGCGTATACCATCTCCGGCGCCTTCTCTTGCCTCTAACAATAGCGAATTGGATGATGATGGAGGGTCAGTTGGCCGTGAAACTCGTCGACGCTTAGTCGAATGGTGGAGTAAGGAATATTGTGCCAGTCGAATGCGATTGTGTATCATCGGCAAAGGTACCTATATATCGCTACATGATTCATCTCGTCCTCATAACCGCATATAAGATTCACTGGACAGGCTTGCCGAGCTTGCTTCGGTTCTCTTTTCTCCCATTCCGAATCGCGGGCAAGATCCCCTTCCTATGATCTACGATCATCCTTTTGGGCCGCAGGACCAATGTGTATGTTCTCGCGTCTTTCTCGCGACTGTCAGCTTTTCAATACTTGGATCATTCTAGGCTCTCGTATCTATTCAAACCATCATGTCGTTTCATTCCCTCGATATATCAATCCCTCTGGAATATCAGCCTCCGTATTGGAAACATAAACCAGCAGGATTTATATCTCATTTGGTAGGACATGAAGGCCCTGGTTCGCTGTGCTCTTACCTCAAAAACAAAGGTTGGATAACTAGTATAAGGTCTGAAACACAAGATCTTGGAAGAGGTTTTGCCATCTTTAGGATAACGTTCCAACTAACAAGGGAAGGTTTCAGTAAGTTATCTTTTATATGTCAGGTAGCCAGCGGGATTTAATTTGGAATTTATAGTGAATTACCGCACCGTTGTTCTGGCATCCTTCAAATATCTGGCACTTTTACGAAGCTCAGACTTCCCCGCATACCACCAAAGGGAACTTGCCATACTTTCGTCAACTCGTTTCCGCTTTCAGGAAAAGAAACGACCTGATGATTATGCCAAGTGGATAGCCAATACCATGACCTGGCCCGTGCCGAAGGAGTATCTGCTTAGCGCACCGATTTTGACCTGGGATTGGGATCACGTCAGTGGACAATCGAAAATACGAGAATATCTGGAAAGTTTTCGGATCACAGAGGCAAGGGTAGTTCTGATGGCGCAAGCGGACGAACATGCCAAACTCGACACGACGACACCATGGAACAAAGAGCCCTGGTATGGTACAGAGTATCGCGTTCGGCACTTTGATAAGGAGTTTATCGAGCAGGTGACTCTTTAACCGTGGTGGACGTCATGCACAGATGAACTTTTCTCCACATGTAGGCGCAAGGACCAAATGATATCCCTGAATTAGCTCTTCCTGGCCCCAATGCATTTATTCCCACCAACGTGAACATAGACAGGCGTTCAGTCATCGATGTAGGTTCTCAACCATATGGTATGTTCAATTTTCATATGTTCAATCATATCGCAGCCGTTGAAGCGCCCGCACCTCATTCGGGAAACACCATTATCAACCTTGTGGCACAAGAAAGATGATCGTTTCTGGGTTCCCAAAGCACAAGTAACGATTGATCTACGCAGGTGTGTGCTCCGCCATTCAAGTACTACATCAGTCACAAACTACCTCCTTTCAGCCCCATTGCCAAGCAATCCTCTCGAGCTTATGTGATGACTAGGCTCGTCTCTCTTTTCTATATTGTTGTGCTGACTACTAAGTCATTTTTGTATAGATTGTACTCTGACGTCGTCAATGATTCGCTTGCTGAGTTTTCGTATGACGCCGAACTCGCAGGTCTCGTATATAAGCTGCATCAGCATAGCAATGGGCTGTATGTTACTATGAGGGGATATAACGACAAGATGTCCATTCTGGCGACAACCATCATGGACAGGCTGAAAGCAGTTGTCGTCGATCCTCAGCGATTGGCAATCATAAAAGAAAAGGTCCGCGGGCGCTCTTCTCATTGATAATTTCTTCGACAATTTATAAATGATACAGGCTAGAAGGGACTGGCAGAACTTCTTCCTCGGCCAGTCGTATACACTTTCCGACTATTTTGGCACCTATGCCTTCACCGATCAGCTGTGGTCATTGGAGGAGAATTTGAAAGAACTCCCCTGTGAGCCATCTTGTATACACTCGCGAAGTGCCAACAGCTGAATATGGCCATAGCGATCACGGATGTGGAAATACAAACACATATGCGAGAATTCCTCTCTCAAGTCAGTTTGCGCATACTGGTGACTGGTAACATGTACAAAGACGTGAGCGAACAATTGCTCGTATTAAAACTAGTTTTCTTATTGATGTCTCTTTACAGGAAGCTATACAGTTGGCCGAAATAGCGGAGGCAGGGCTTGGCGTCTGCCCATGTCCTTCTGTCGAATTGAACGATCGTGCTCTGATACTACCAGAAGGTACAGGCATTGTTGGGTCATTTTCACCATACTCTTAAAATACTCCCTCTACAGCGTCCAACTTCGTATGGTCTGCGCCGATTCCCAACCCCAACCAAGCAAACTCTGCCCTGACGTTTTACGTCCACTTTGGGCCTGTTGTCGATCGGCAGCTTAGAGTCGTCTCCTCTCTCCTCACTCAGATTCTTACCGAGCCTGCTTTCAATGTCCTTCGCACTCAAGAACAACTAGGATATATCGTCTCATGTTCCCCCTGGTTACTGCCCGGAGGCAGTGAGAAAGGTCTGCGGATTGTCGTTCAGAGCGAAAAGAATCCTGGATATTTAGAAGAACGCGTTGAGGCATTCCTGGACCGCATGAAAAATGTGATTGACAATATGAGCGACGAAGCGTTTGCCGAACAGAAAAATGGCCTGGAAAAGAAATGGCTAGAGGTTGATAAAAATATGGCGGACGAGCACTCGAGGTTTGCAGCTCAGATTAATAGCGGCCATTGGGATTTCTTGAGGCGTACGTCGTGCTTCTTCATCGTTTGGTTTCATTGATGTGACAAACTTTCAGACGAGAATGATGTGATGTTATTGAAGACAGTCACGAAGGATGATGTTTTTGCACTATTCCTCACACATGTCCATCCATCTTCGCCTTCTAGGTCGAAGCTTTCGGTCCAGATGCGTTCTCAGAAACCTCGGCCAAAGAAAGTCAGCGCCGCTGCCTCTCGTGATTTTGAAGCGCTCGTTCGTTCTGCACAACTAGAAGTGGACGAGACCAAATGGAAGGAATCTCTTGGGGATGACGGAACACCGCTCCTCGTGGACTTTTTGAATTATTGGAAGCAAGTTCTCTCGTCGACAGAAGGCGTGAGCCAGGTGCTTGACGCTCTACCAGACCTAGTGGAGAGATACCCTGTTGAAGGCGAAGGAGAGGAGCGCCTTCGTTCGGACGTCACGTATATCCAAGATCTGAGCGTGTTCAAGGGACACTTGACCCCTTCGGTCGATCCCGGACCTATGGCACATTGGGGGGACCTCCCTGTGTCCCGATTCTGAGAGGTGTCGATGTCAAGTATGATCCTACTATTGTAGTACGTTCTGTCGCAAGTGTTATCTGATAACTTATCTAAATCGATATCAATTCCACCTTAATTATACCGTAAAGTACAGAATTTGAGCAGAAGATGAATAACAAAGCAGGACTTGAGGAGGTATACAACATGCAGGAGAATCGAGTCTACAGGGATAAAAGTGTCGATACTTGAAAAAAAAAACGGTCACAAAGCTCGTGCTTAGTTTTGATACTTAGAGAGCACCGAGCAGAAGATGCGCCAACCTCCAGATCACTTTCTCCTAGACCCTTCTTTATATCTGGAGTTGGCGTTGTGCTGCGGTGGAGCTACGAAATCCTTCGGACGTCTAAAGAGTAGGACGTGCGGTTCCGGTGCTGCGAATCAATAACGCGCTCATTGGTGACATCGGATCGAGTTCGATAATCAAGCGCGACTTACCATGTACTTCATAGTGTTCCCATCCCAAACTTTGCGTGATGCCGATCCCTCTCCATTCTGGTTCCGCTAGTAGGCGTAGCGTTCCCGTCTCTTCATTAAAGAAATTCTTGGGCACCATCTTCAGAAGCTGTTTGGGTAATATAACGTGGCGATATTCATAGTCGTCGTCTGAATAACGATCAGAGTAGTGAATTCTTCCACAAATATCTGATCAGTATGAAAGCGCGAGATTGCGGGAAAAAAAATGAGTACCCACTTCTCGATATACTCTTCTAGCTTTGAGTTTGCATCCTTCGCTGTAGCTGCCGCTGTTGTTGCGTTTGCTGCCATCGTTGCTTTGGCAATGCGGGTAGACAGGATAGAGAGCTTAATCGGGATCACGTGTTAGAACGCGTCCAAGCATGACTTCGGAACTACTATTCAGGTTCTGAGCCTACTTCCTTGCACTACTACGATCATGCGCTATTACCACCCAGATACTTATGAACCCGATTATGGCGAAAGCTATCTGTATTCTGCAAGTTATCCAAATATCGAGGGTGGACTGGAGGATGGCGACTACATTGACAACTATCCTCTGGAAACGCGTGAGTATATGCGCCATTTGACCTATTCTACTGCAGCTTCATAATGTACACAGCTTACCTACCATCACCAATTTCTGAGAGCTTCGATCATGCATCATCGCACGGACTGCACTCTACACAGATTCACGAGGAGATTGACAATTATGATTTAGAAGATGATTATTTCTGGCCGCAAGCCGGGATCGAACAGCAAACTATCGATCAGGTTGCATACACATCGATAAGGGACCCCCGACCCCCTCCGCCGCGTTTTACCGATACCATAACTGGGCACCATAGAACAGATTTTCAATCAATTTCAACGGAACAGAACTCTCATCCATATACATTTACCCAGTCATACAACTCGAATGCACCGCGACAAACTGGCCCCTCGCTTGAATCCAATCCGGGAAATATGCATGGGACACGGTTGCGTCCAATTTCTGACCTCCGTTTGTTCTTGAAGGTCTCTTTGCCAGCATACATTCAACTTCTTTTTTTCAGCCGATGTATACAGGGGAATATTCAAATTCGGTGTATTTAATGCGGTTCAGTCAACCTGTTTCAACGATGCTCGTATTTTTCCTAGACGTATACGACTGTATTAACTCACTACATTCAGTTTAGATCACTAGCTCGAGCGAAAATATGGTATTGCTGGAAATCTCCTTTCCAAACTTGTCAATTTAATCCTTTGTATTTTCAGGTTATCAGCGGTGCGTGTTTGGTAGACACTGTCCGACATTTCTTATTCTTTGCCAGCTCCCACGGGAAGTGGAAAAACCGTGCTATTCGAGCTTGCCATAATTCGGATGCTGACAGAAGCGAAGAGCTCTGAGAGCCTGAAATGCGTGTATATTGCTCCAACAAAGGTTGTTTTTCGTCCTTGTTTTCCTAGCCCTCACTGAATTTCTATCTGTCGCAGGCATTATGCTCAGAAAGGTTCAGAGACTGGACCACCAAATTTGAACCACTCGGCATCAAGTGTCAGTCAAAATTGCTCAACTAGCGGTATTAGTCATTTATCAGTTTTCAGGCTGTGAGTTAACCGGCGATACGGTGCACTTTGGAAAGGGCGCATGGGGAGATGCTGTCAATGCTTCAATCATGTGCGTTGCCCAGTGGACTCGATTGCATACCCGCAGAATGACCTTCTTGCAGAATATCAACAGTGATTTGATCACGATGATTGCAGAAGAATCCTAATTAATCTCTACTACAGGGGGAAAAGTGGGACAGCCTCACTCGCAATTGGTTTGTCCTCTCCTGTTCATCAGTTGCTAATTGACGTTGTTGATACATTAGGCGAGACAATGGCAACATCCTCTCTCAGATTCGATTGTTTCTTGTTGACGAGGTATGCAACTGCGTAATCTCTGAATCCTCGGGCTGATTACCTGCTCCGTAAGGTTCATATCCTCAATGAAACCCGCGGTAGCACTTTGGAGGTTGTGGTGTCACGCATGAGAACTCGGGGTTTCGCCGTTCGCTTTGTCCTAGTGTCGGCAACCGTTCCTAACATTGAGGATATCGCCTCCTGGATTGGAAGTGCTGGTCATCGGGAAAAATCTGCGAAGGTTTACGAGGTAAGTCAAGTACCAAATATGTTTATCACATCCCGTGATTTCTCAGTTCGGCGAGGAATTCCGACCTTCCAAACTAATCCGAATTGTGATCGGAGTACCCCGTCCGAAGGCACAAAACGACTTTGTGTTCAGTAGAACTCTGGATTTCAAATTGTTCGGCGCATTGCAAAAACACTCCGTTGGAAAGCCGATCCTAGTATTTTGTTCGACAAGGAAAGGTACCGCGAACAACACTCTCGGAAGTATTATTAAAGATGGCCATCAGGAGTATTCTCTACAGCAGAGCAACTATTGAAAGAATTTATTGAAGCGGAAAAAACAAAACAACACTTGCCTTGGTCTCATCCCCCGAGGTTATTATCCCTATACTGGAATTGGACCGCTCTGATCCCCTGATCCTAGGATTGAACAATCATTTCACGATAGCCGCTTGGCGGGTGGGTTTCCTGATTTTTATCTGGCCGTGCTATGGAATTGATGACCACATCCAGATTTGGCCTCGTTTGGGATCGGTGTGCATCACGCAGGATTGGCGCTAGAAGACCGCCGTTCGATTGAAGACCTATATCTGAAAAAGATATTGCGTGTTATTGTGGCTACTTCCGTGAGTTGGTTTCTTTCCTGACAGACTCGGTGATTAAATCCAATAGACCCTTGCTGTTGGAGTCAATCTGCGTGCGTTAGTCTGTATATGTCCATTGGTAAATATGTTAACAAGTAGTCGTCCAGCTGCACATCTGGTGGTCATCAAAGGCATTCGAACCTTTCAGAATAATGCCTCTGTAGAATACTCCGACCTGGATATCATGCAGATGCTTGGGCGCGCTGTGGGTACCATGTCGACATCTCTTTATAGCTCTAACTCGCTCATGGTCTAGGGCCGACCTCAATTTGGTCAGTATATTTCCATGCTCCTGTCTCGCACATCTGAATTCGGGTATAGATAAAGACGGCATAGCAATTATTCTCTGCGAACAAGACCTGGAAAATAAATATAGAACCCTAGTTCAAGGCAAAACAATCCTCGAGAGCTCCCTCCACACCAATCTTTCCGAACATCTAAATTCTGAGATTGGGCTTGGGACCATTACCAACATTTCTTCGGCGAAGGACTGGTTAAGAGGGTCATTTTTGTTTCAGCGCATTCGAAAAAACCCGAAGCATTACGCGCTTGGGAAGGATGATAACCAGACGTGGGAAGACAGAGTTGAAGATCTGGTAATCCAGAGTGTAGCAAAGTTGCGAGAGACACAATTGATAGAGGCAGGTAGTAACGACGGCGGGAACGAAGAACTGGTATCGACTGAGTACGGCGATATCATGAGCAAGGTGGGTGATCGAATACTCTATTCCTTCGGCTTATTAAATGCCTCAAGCTTTACATCCGGCAATCAACCGTATGTTCTACTCTTGCATAGGTGCTTCGCTTACTTCCTTGATACAGATGAGCCTGATTCTAGGTCTTCCCAAGTCCTCGAGTTTGCGGGATGTCGTAGGTTGCCCCTTGTCAAAAGACATAGGAAACTCATGATACAGCGTTGTAGTTGGAAATGGTCTCCGCATCAGAAGAGTAGTCATGCAAAATCCTTTCTCTTACAATCGCTGATCATGCGAGATAGATTTTCCGAAGTTAAAATTAGAGCCTCAGAGAAAACAGTCAGTTCGCCTACACCTTCAATCATCCTTCGCTTACTGACAGTGTCATGTGTAGGCTCTGAATAGACTGCGCAGACACAATGATATTCGTTTCGAGATTTCGAAGCTTGAAAAGCCTTGCGACAAAGTCTTTTTGTTGATTCAGGTCTGCTGGAATTTCGATAGTCATGAAACTTGCTGATTGATATATCCCAGGCTATTCTCAGCGGGATTTCCTTGAACAGTACTGAGTACAAGTGTGCTGACAGTCACCCTCAACTGGAAGCATATGGAATATTTCGACATGTAACTCGTATAGCAAGGGGTAGGAGCTATTGTACAATCATTGCTTTGTTCTGACGTGTTGTTTAGCCATCGTAGAGACTGGTGTTGTTAAACGGCTCGGATCACAAGTGAAACACGGACTCGAACTGTAGACATTCCCATCAAGTCATAAAATCCTCTTACCTAGGTCTATGTTGCAGACTTCGGTGCCTGACAGCAAAGGCTTGGGACGACAGACCGATCGTATTACGTCAAGTTGAACAGATTGGGGACAAGTCGTGAGTCTTACGTGTTATGTGACACTTGATATCGAATAAGGCCGTCGCTATAGTATCAAGGTTGATGTGTTCACAAAATATAGAGAATATAGCTGACCCGACCGAGTGGAGGTCCTTGCCGAGCATGGGATTACTTCGTTGTCATTATTAAGAAGGCAGGACCCATTGAGGATTGAAGCGGTCTCACTTTTTCTTTTCCAATCTAAGGCACACTCAAAACCTTTTTTTTCCAGTTGTTGAATCGCCGTCCTCCCTTCGGGTTAGACGTCCTTGCGTCGGCGCGGGAGTTTCCTCGATATGTATTGAAGATATCCGAGCTGTGCATTACTTCGAAAGGAGGACAAGATCCCGTCGAACTGGAGCTATCTATCGAATGTAAGTTGGAAGACGAGCCATCGCTGAAGTCGAAGCCCAGGAAACAAAAAGGACATGCTCCGAACATGACCGCTGTGTTGACTCTGACCTCTGACATGGATTTCATTGACTTCCGCCGCATTCCGTGAGTAACTCAACTACGGCCAATGTGACTACTTGACGAAATGTACTTCAGAACTAGAGTTCTCCAGAACCTCAAAACATTTGAAGTCACTGCTCAACTGACCAGACCTAGTCAATCCATCCTTGTCTTGATAACATCTGTGAGTCCTCGTGCGTCATGGACCAGCAGGATTGACTCGGCATAGGAAATCGTTGCTGGTACGATGGTCCAACAGATGTACAGACCCAAATTATCTCCCAAGGAGTTTCCAATTATGAATACGAGGCCCCCCACGTCTGTCGTAAGTAATACAGTTGTTCGTTCGGTCGTACATACTTCATGTCCATGTACCCCAGAATTTAGATCTCGCCGGGCTTGAAGAAGACCCGGACTTCTGGAACATGAATATCGACGACGACGAAGTTATCCCCATTCGGGATCTAACAAAGAATCAGAGTCTCTTCAACCATCCTTCTTCCCTCTTGCTGGCTAATCCACGTGTAGAGCGCATAACATGCGGAAATTCGCCCTCCAAAAACAAGCAATCAAACGTTCTGCAGACCTTGTATCGTCCTGCCAATGAACCCAAGAAGTTGGCAAACGGAAACTACGAGTACTACGGCCCCAGCGATCAGTGTCTGTCGAACTCATTATGTCTCGCAATTATCAGGTGCAGCCATACATGCAAAACAAAAACCAAGTGTCGACATCTGTGGTCCGTCAGGTATGTTGACGTTGAAGTAACTAAAACTCAACATCGTGTAGTTGTCACGACGGGTTGCCTACGATGCCTTCGAGAAAGCGAACAACAGCAGCCGGTAAGCAGACGACAAGACTGGCTACTGCTGAACCGAAACCGACGCCCGCAAGTGATACCCCGACCGATCGCAAATTCAGCGATCTCCAGAGGCTACACGACAAGATGAATGTGACCAAAAATTTGAAGCTTCCTCAGGGCCATCGATTGAAATTAGACCGCCCGGAACAACTCAGGCGAAAACGCAGACCATTCCGAGATTTTGATATCGAATTTGCCGACCTCAACGATGCACGTCCTGAAACTGATGAGAGCGAACCTCAGGAGAATAATACTGATAACGACGATCTGCCCGAATCCCACGACATACTAAAAACCGTTTCCGCCGCGACCAACGAATACACCCCTTCTTCGGAGACGAACTACTCGAATTCTGATATAGACTCGCTCATTCGCGCCGTTCCCCTAGACGACCAGGAGACGATACAGATGGCTAGAACTACGGCGAGCATGAACGACAGGAAACAGCCTGATTCACAATCCGGATCTTCAGAGCCCTCCCCATCATCGCATAAACGAAAACGAGAAATATATGTATCCCCTTCTCACCTCGACCGTCGCAATAAGTTTCCCAAAATTGTTGGCCCTGCAGCTACTTCGTCTCCAGTGGACCATGGACAATTTACGGTACATAGCTAGTCCTCGTCTGGCATTGCGATTGACTGGTATCTGGTCAGATTTCTCAAGCGCCACACACAGCGGATGAAGCAGATACCTCATTTGACTTTGGAAGCCCGGTCGATATTTCTATGCATGACAAGGCTTTTGCCAATCCCTCTGTGGATGGTTTATTTTTGGGTTCCGATTCCACTGACGCTGGTCTGCATGGCATACCCACGATAGTTATTGGAAACGATACGAGAACAACAACCCAGGGACCACGTTCTGATGGCTCTCTTCCAATGCACGCGGATGTCATGAGTGACACTAATGGAAATCTTGTTGACTTGAGGATCGACGACGGAGGAGATGAGTTTGCCGAGCTGGATGCATGGTTTGCAAGTGGTGCGGTAGAGATTGTGTGATTCAGTATGCAGCAGCTAATTAGTATATTCTATTATTCAATCAATATCGTTATCGTTATCCTTT
>QFEU01010277.1:0-25654 GCA_003316345.1 Tricholoma terreum
AACTAAACCCAACCGGAAAAGACCGGAAATTCGGTTGCAGTTGCAACTGGTTGACATACAGTTGCAGTCATGGTTGAAGCTCTATCGCTCAGCACTAGAACCACTTGCAACCAGTCATGACTGGTTGCAACCAACGTAATAATTAGACTATGTAATGATATAATATCTATTTTATATATGTTGTTTGGGCTCAAATCAACCACAGGTTGAAGGTGTTCAACTTATGGTGTGTTCCCTGAATGCAGTTCAATGAATAACAACTTGTGTAAGAGATGAAACTTGTGGCCCAGAAGGAGATGTACAACTCTCGTATCTAGTAAAAACAATCTGATGCCATCTTGTACTGTTACAGGAATGGAACGCAGAAATTATCAACTGCAGGTCGAAGGTGTTCAACTTGCGGTGTGTTCCCTGAACGCAGTTCAACAAATAACAACTTGTATAAGAGATGAAACTTGTGGCCCGGAAGGAGATGCACACCTTTCGTCTCTAGTAAAAAACTATCTGATGCCATCTTGTACTGTTACAGGAATGGAACACAAAAATTAATCAATAATATTATCTACAAATTACAGTACAAACTAATGGTTGCAACTGGTTGGAACCAGTCACAACCTGACAACAACCAGTTACCAACTGGTTGGCTGCAGTTGTGTTGGAGTTGGTGAGATTTTGTAAGTGAGACAACTGAGTCAGACCTTCAAAGACTACTGGTGGATTCCTGGTCATTTCTGGTACATCCTCATAGAGCTGTTCCTGAGGAACAGCCAGGAATCCTAGTACCAATTTCTAGTTTGCAAGGATTCTTCCAGGAATCCTCCAGGACTAGAGAGTACTAGAAATGATCATTTGAGTGGGCATTGGCTGGGAAAAAATTCCTGGTAGTTCCTCCAGGAATCCTACCAGGAATAGGGGGGGGGGGGGTGTAAAGACCTCCATTCAGGCATCAGCAGTTCCCTCTGAGTGCAATTTTTTCTTGAGTAAAGAAACTGATACTCTCAAATGCTCTAATCTCTCTCCAGGCATGATAGAGATCCTTCAAATCCTCAAGTTTTCCTTTAAGGGAGAGAGACTTGACTCTAATGATGGCTGGATCACTGAAGAACACAAGCTCTCAGTTGTTGATGTTCCACCCTGTACTGTCTGTGAACTTCTTGCAACTGGTCAAGTTGAGGAGTTGACCTGGCTTCTGTGTCAAGGAAAGACCTAGGTTCATGTACAATAACTTTTTAGTGTCTATTAATCTATGTATTTGTGTCTACTGCCCTACAATATCCACCTATAGCAACTGTAGTGATGCATCATTTGTTATAATTACAATAAATGCATGATACAAATATAACTGTGGTTACAATGCCCCTTCCCAGGCCTTCCCTTCGATGCACAACACATACACCATACACCAGTAATACACCACCCCATAATATATTCCCACTGCCAGGGGGGTGTACTGGTTAGGGTTCAGTTAGGGTCCAGTAAGTGGTTTGGTTAGGTTGGTTCTCTTTATGCATGTAAGGATTAAGTAAGCAGGTGCTGGGGTGTCTGAGTTTGGCCTTCTTGCAGAAATAATTTTGATTTGAGGCCATAAAATAAATATTTCAAGACCTCTGGGTGTATTTGAAGCCATCCTGACATGTGCAAAATATCACTTTTTAGAGAAATTTGACATTAATATTTATAAAAGCTTCTATGCACTACCCTGGTGCATGAATGTGCATGAATGTGCATTGTGCATTGATATTACATAAGCTGATGCATTATATTAAATGGTGCATCACTAGTGCATTCATTGTAATGACAGTCAATTTTGCATCACTGAATTATTGTAGTTACAATGATATGATGCATCAAAATGGCTATTATGGCTGCAATATTCTTGACACTACTTTAGCGCACACACTGATCCCAATAGGCTGTACATGTAATGCTTACATGATCCACCTCAAGGAACATTGAGGTGAAATTAGTTGACCTCAAGGTCACCTCATCTCATGCTGTGGCAACACTAGATCAGTCGATCATGGATATGAGATCTGGCAACACATGTGGGCATGCAGAGGTTACTGAGGCATGGCAGGCCCCCAGCAGACAGCAAAGTAATCAATATGGCAACTCAGCCTGATCAATCAGATGATGCATACCTATAACAATTTTTGGTAGTTTTGCTGCTGGAATAGGTGCAAGTAAATGTGCAGAGCAATTTGTCATTGATGGCTGTGATGATAAAAAGCTGATATTGCTATTTGTAAAGATTTTGTATGTACTTGGAAAATAGAAAAGTCAACTAAAGACATCATTAAAACAAGAGGGAATGAGTAGCAAGGGAGGTGTTTGATTATGAGTCCTTAACAAAGTTAAGACTCATTCTCTAAACCCAGAACTGCCAAAAAATTCAGTGTGACCACTTTTCCATGTCTGTTTTTCCCACGGTCAGTAATTGCTCTCTTTTTCTATTTACAGACATTTATTTCAAATGCTTATATGTAGGGGTCCCTACCAGATATGGTAGGGATCATTGTTTGGTTACATTTGTACCGGAGGTTTCCGGTACATCACATATACGTTACATATGGTAACATTGGCTCTCCAGTCAATTTCACCCTACTTAGGTATCTTGTCACTATATAACAGTGGTCTTGTGTACTTTGGGTGATAAGTACTACCTCATCTCACTACTCTGCTCTAATCCCCCCTTGGGGGCACTACATTATAGCAAATTCACTCTCATAACTCCTTCAGCTCTACTTGTTCTGAGTTGAAATTCTTCCAGGTTTACGAGTCCTTAATAAAGTTAAGACTTGTTCTTCAAACCTGGAACTGCCAAAAAAAATTTAGTGCGACTGTTTTTATGTGTCTGTTTTTTTCACAGTCAGTAATTGGTAACTATTAGAGAAGAAACTTGGATATCTCAGTCATTCCTGAACTGATTTACATAAAACTTATATCAAATTGTAGCTACAGATGCAGGCTATGCTATCACACCAATATTTACAAATATTTGTATTTGTTTGTCCCATCACCAAGGAATAATCATTGGATTATTGTTTCCAGGACATCATACTGAGACAAATATCCACAAACAGACCACGACACTGACACCATTGTGTGCAGATTTCAATTCTGAACATTTTTACCCTAACACTCATGTCAATCCAATAAGAACTTCCCATTCTATTGACTTATCATGTTATGAGTCCTTAACAAAGTTAAGACTTGTTCTTCAAACCTGGAACTGCCAAAAAAAATTCAGTGTGACTGTTTTTATGTGTCTGTTCTTCCCACAGTCAGTAATTGGTAACCATTAGAGAAGAAACTTCAATATCTCAGTCATTTCTGAACCGATTTACATTTTTTTATTATTATTTACAAATATTGATTTTAAATGCTTATAGCAAATTTACCCTCATAACTCCTTCAGTTCTACTTGTTCTGAGTTGAAATTCTTCCAGGTTAACTAGCCATGTATCCCCTGGTTTTGGCTTCCACCAATATTACCCAACCTTCATTTTTGACAACTTCCTAATATGGACATTACCATATATGTATATCATGTCTCAGTTTTTCTCTGATTAGGGTCATTTAGATACTGATGGGAAAGTATATCATTCCCCAATGATTGGGAGAATGTTTGCTAGTATTTGGCATTATTGACATTGCATAAATATAGTGTATTCTTTAGATGTCATTCAATTTCTATAATTTGACTTGCAAATGGAAAGTCTGTTGTAGGTAAACTTATCATTAAACATTATACATTATTTACAGCTATTTGGCAGTATTTCATTAAGGACTTGTGACTGCCAGAATTGGCCATCTCTTCCAAGTATATAAAGGAGTATCTAGTGCGAGTAGACGTATTTAGTGTGAGTAGACGTATCTAGTGCGAGCAAATGTATCTAGTGCGATCAGATGTATCTAGTGCGAGCAGATGTGTGTAGTGTGAGTAGACATATCCTGTATAGATCTTGTGTAACAGTTTTCTGAACTCCGACTAATCTGATCACAGGAACTTACAAAATGTACGTGGGATATCTGTGTTCCCAAACATGGTCTAAGTAGTGATCAATATCATACTAAAAAATATTCACTATAATATCACCAACAATACCATATTTATCCCATAATATGTCTAATTCAAATTCTTCATCCAACATGTCAGTATGGGCACAAGACCAACAAAGATGTCAACAACCATCAAGATCTCTCAAAGGTACAGTACATCTAGTATGCCATAACTATAAATATATTCTATTGCAGAAAATAAAGTCTTACCTAAGGCACCAGCCTTGAATGATGCAAGCAAGAAGAGCTTGCTCAGGATAATCAGCTATATATGGTCCAAGCCCATATATGACTCTCCAAAAATATCTATTAGCACAATGAACAATTTCTGGTTGAGTCATAAAGGGTTTGAGAGATTCCAGAATTTTAGCTAATGAGGAGTGTAAGAGCTGGCGGTAGAATTTGTGGAACCCTGCATCATTCTGATATTCGTGATTAGCTGCCATAATAATTTGGTTAAATACACAAGTTACTGTCTGAAAATGTGACATATTTTTTGGGATTGCAAGAAAACCAAGGAGTACAAGGCCATTGCGATGTGCATGTCAGACATTGTTATGTAGGTTTCCAATAGAAAGATACACTGGCCAATACTCATTATGGCCAGTGGCAACAGAAACAGCTGTTTTATCACTTCCCAGTATAATTGGGCAGAAAAAAAGCACCCCGTGTGTCTGGATCCTCAGCAATTAACTCCTAATAAACAATGCAGATTTGGTTATATGTCAAATAAAATACCAAATCATCAGTATCACTTACTGCCTGTTTCCACAACCAATTTACTAACATAAAATTATGGTAGCGACGAGATCCATCTGCAGCATGCTCCTGATATGGGGTGTAGTCAAATCCATTCTCAAAGTCTGGATTGGTGATAATGTTGTGAACAAGTTCACAGAGGTCACAAAACCAGACATCATAGCTTGCACCCATCCAAGATGGAACTTCACCTTCCGGTAAATTTCCATTGAACTGGAGAGAAAGCTCTTTCATGCAATATCACCAAGAGGAGTAGCATCAATAGTGTTATTCAGATCCTTGTGGTTTTGAAATAGTGATGATTCACCATACATGGCTGCTGAGGCATCCCACAAAAGGAGCAAGGTGTCAATATTAGATGCGGACATTTGATTTCAACAATAAATAAAGTCAGCAAGTTCAAATTCAACTCGCCCAGCATAGGGTGTCCAGTCGTTAGGCCTGTGGTCAGATTCATGAGGAGGAGGAGGAGAGTCCACTACAATATTGACTCCATCTTGATCACATTTCTGACCTAGAAGTACTATGTAATTTATTGAAATGAGGAAAATACATTATAAACTTATAATTGAATTTGTCATGGTAAACTCTCCTGAGAAATATATCACCCACAGCTGTTTGTTGATGTCTGTGTGACCTCGAAATATGCTGTGTCCCAGGACTGCTTGGAATAATAGGAGGGGAGCTATGACTGTCACTACTAGAAAGATCACAGTCCATGTTGTCATTGTAGCCATAATCATGCTGATCATAGTCATCAGGAAATGGTGGTTGATGTTCAGAGTCAACATCCATGGATACACCATCTGGGGGACATGGAGGGGATAATGAGCAAGTAGATTCTTGATCGTGGATTTCGGATGAAAAGTGATGTGAATGAGAAGGCTCCTCCTCATTGTCTGAATTTTGAGGAGATGAAAGATAATTGAGAACTGGAGATGATGTTTGACTAACCCTATCATCAGTTGCCTGAGACCCATGCTTTGCACAAAAATGGTTTTTAAGTCCAGCTGTATTATAAAAATGATGAACACATCCTGAGCATGGGAATGCAGGTTGTTGAGCTACTGGAGTATGGACATCACTCTGCATGTTTCAAGGATTTAGCTGTATAGAGTCAGTTGCAAGCAGAAGTAGTTAAGCAGGAATATGGAATGATTACAGATGTGTAAACACAAGGAGTGTGGTGTGAAGCTATGAGCAGTATGACAGATACAGTGATGGGTCCCTACACTGCCTGGCTGTGGAAAACATGATATTGAGTGATTTCAGTATCATAACCTTTTAATGTTCCTTCAACACCCCCCACCTCACTGTCTTCAATGCCTGCAACCTCCTTCTGCAACTTTGCGACCAGGTTGCATCATAGTCCATGGCAGCGGGCCATCGCATCAACAATCCGATCGAACACACCACTACTCCACTCAGTCCTTAGCGGTTGGTAGTACTGAAAGCAGTGTCTACATGAGGGTCGCATACTTGGGGGTAGCGAGGGAAGGCAGTGTCTAGTTTCATTTTATCCATTATATTCCTTTCATATTATTTCAGCTTTATTACTTTCCATTTCTCTGACTTCTATAAAAGCCCATTGTATGTACCACAATAAAATAGTTTAGTTCCCCCCCCTTTCGACCATAGTTCAGTACCAGTTCAGAGAAATCAGCTCAAAGAAAGCCTTCGACACTATCATCCATTGCGACTACTGCAATCCGTGCAGCACCAACATCCTCATTACAGAACGGTTGACCCGATGACCAAGCTGCGTATTATAATCCTTCAAACTAAATCGCACATCCCTAGCCCTATTGCGCTAACTATGCTAATTGCCTACACCACCAAATAGAACTGGTCGCACTTATGCATTGCACATCGCGCACCTTCATTGAAGGAAGTAACCAAGACCCTTTGAGCTAACAACCCCCTTGATCAATCAGTTTGTTGTTTTTCCCCACCAGTGGGAGCAGAAAACAACCATCATTTCTGGAGCCCACCATGAGGGGATTTCAAAGATTTCATCGGACCTGCCTTTGACAAACAACAAAAAAAGCGCATCAACTCTCACACTGACAGAACTCCGTCAGTGCGCAAACTTTGCACGATGTGCAGAACTTCTCCACATCTACTTGTAGACGTGGCCACCAATACCACTGACGAGCGTAGTCGGCGGTCTTCTGAGGTCCAAAGTGACTTACTATTGTGTGGGCTTGGTCAATAATTCGACCATACAATGTCGATCCTTTCAACATTGAGGAGGGAATGCATAATACATTCTCTCCCCCTCTATTCATTGTCCATACGAATTCATCCTTCACTGTAAAGCTAGGATGACTCTCTGGGCATACGAGTATCTTTTGAAACACTGCATCCAATTGATATTCTTCTCGCATGTCCTTATCAAATGAGTCCTTAGTCATCATTCATTCGTGAAGGTTTTCTCCCTTTGCATGTGATTCAAATATAGTGGGATCATCACCTACTATGGAAGGAGGGGCTTCCCTCTTCTCTTCCTCATTCTGAACAGCAGCCATGTCAGCCGCAATAACATCTCGGTCCTTGAGACACTCTCATAATGCTGCAAGTTCTACTTGCAACTTGGCATTGTTGGTATGACGCACTCGGTCTTCAATGACCTTGTCCTTGACTTCCCGGAAATGGTCCCAGGGGAGATCATCATGCTCCGGGTCAAGGCACACGTCAGCGTTGATGTAGTCATACAATTCTGGCACGTCTGCCCACGAGTCATGCTCGTAGTACCTTGACAAGGTGTCTGCCACCTTGTTATAGTTTCCTTTAACATATCTAATGTCAAAGTTGAAATGAGATAGATATTCCATCCATCTCATCTGATGGCTAGATAGCCTCAGTTGCGTCTTGAAGAATTCAAGCGCTTGGTGGTCTGTTACCACATGAACTCAATACCCAATCAATTTGTCCTCCCATTTCAGGAGGGCCTCGAGTATCACGAGCGTTTCCTGCTTGAACACACGGTAATTCTGTTGTGCATCCATGAACTTCTTGGACATGAAACCTGCAGGTCTGCAGGTTTGCCAAGTAGGGTCTTGTCCATACATTGCACCTACTTCATAGACAGACATGTCGCAGATGACCCATATAGGCTCATCCCGATCGTGGTCTATCGGACGTAGGATAGGTGTCCTACAGCAGATGGCTTTAATTATCTGAAAACACTTATCGTGTAATGGTGTCCAGAAGAACAGTCATCTGTTCTTCTCCATCGCTGATATCGGTCCTGTATAGGCCAATATATCTGGCAAGAAATGTGCCAGATACTGTACAAGTCCTAAGAATTGTTGCACCTTGTGATAGTTGTGAGGTGTATGCCAATCGTGAATCTTTGCCATCTTATCAGCATCTGCATGTAATCCTTTTTTGTCGATTACATGCCCCAGACAGTCAATTCTGTCTGCAAACAGTTCACACTTGTCTTCACACAAGTAGAACTGATGTTGTTGTATTCTGTCGAATACGATGATGATACTCGGCCAGGAAAACCAAACAAAACACCTAAATGTGATCGTTCAGTACTACACAAGCTGGAGGAAGGGTGCAAGGTGTTTGAATGTTTATCACAGACGCCAATACTGGTACGCGCCGGCCGCCTGAAGAGTGCAATGGAGTTTACGATAGTCCGACGATGGTCGCAGACACCCGATATGCGCGCGCAATGATCGAACGTCGAATGCGCGGTATAACGGGGGTCGGAAACGATATACTTGACTCGACGATAGATGTCGAAGACGACGATGGTGTTAGAGGGATGAATATGTCGATACGCGATACGATAACGAGCTACGATTTGTCACGATGAAGTTCGCGATTGTTTTGCAGAACTTCGGACTAGTCGAGAGTTAATCTTCGAGTTATACTCTTAGATTTAGAGACAATAGGAGCTGAGACGAGTTCTTGTTTTTACTAGGTGAATACTACAGGATTTTTATATGTTTTTGAACGAAGAATACCAAAAGGGAATAAAGTCATGAGACCATAGATGTATATCAAAATGGATCAGAACAATAAAGAACCGCAACCAAGGATAAAACATAAGGAAAAACAAACTAAGACGAAACAGAAATGTCTTATTGTCATAATTTCGGAGCGACAAACAAAGCGCATCGTGACTTCTCAAGACGCCATCATCCCTGCACGAATGCGTCCAAAACGGTGGCCGCGAGTGGGATAGCGTATCACGAGGGGGAAGGATAACCGTCGGAAGGACGGTCCGAAGGGGTAGGAACATACGCGAATGCACTCGAAGTCGTACGATAAGTTGCGATGTAGGTCGAGATCGTCCGAGGTTGGTCGGGGAATGATCGGGGACGCGAAGGCGTGATCAGACGTTGTTCGGGTGATGCGTAATGGTCGGACAAGGTGCTTTCGAGTGTCCGATGTGTACTGATTTGGAGCTTAGGCTAGCAGGTGACCCTATCAACAAGTTTGAAATGACATTGATGTTCATCAACCGTCTTACTATAGACGAATAGATTGTCTAAGTACACATGCAAGAATATTCCGATGAAGTCTCGGAATATGTGGTTCATTGCCCATTGAAACATCGACGGTGCATTGCAATCACCCTGTTGCATCACATTACTGACGAAGGTGCTGTACACTGTCGTGAACGATGTTTTGTGTACATCGTCTGGTTGGATGTGTATCTGTTCATATGCATCAGAGAAGTCTATCTTAGAGTGAATTTTCGCTCTAGCCATGTCAAGACAGATTATATCTTGATCAGGAAGAGGAGTCACATCCTTTTCTGTGTTATCATTGCACTCTTGAGCATCGATGACGGTATGCAATGTGGTATTCTTCTTTGGAAGACACAGCATAGGGGCAGCCTGCTCCGTGTGGCATGGCATCCACCAATTAGCATGAGTATATTGTGCTATCTTTTTAGACAGCTGTGGTCTCATAGCGTCTGCACATCGCGGTAGGTGATACCTATACCGCTTGTTCTCATCAATCAGGGGAATGCGATGATTCACATCCCTCAGCGGTGGAAGCTGTTCCAGCGTGCCCTGCATGATGTTGTGACACAACTTCTTCCATTTCTCTTGTAGTCGAGGGATATCTTCTTCAGTGAGTGGTCCTGTATCGCTCATCTTCACAGAATGATCATTCATTACTGTGAACAGGACATCATTCATCCTGTTCAAACTTTCCTCTGTCCATGAATGGCTTCGTGGTATCAGTGGCAGCAAGCACTCTTCGCGTGCTGCCAATTGAGGAAATCAAGTTCTAGTGAACTCGTGGACTATCTCGTCCACCTCTTCCAGGTCTATCATAGCCTGGGCGGAGCTCCTTGAGCTTGCATCAATGGTTGGCGTTTCATCAACCATTCGTTCAATATCTTTGATAGTCAGGGTGTCCCAACTATCCATGATTACTGGATACACTTGCAGTGACCCAGTGGTGAGATGAGGCAGTTTTTCCTCATCTTTGTCTTACATTACCACTGCTCTCGATTGCCTTGCAGAAGGCCATTTTCAGTCCTGGGAAGGAGCCGTCAGTTCCTTAGGTTCACAGGTGGTCCATTGACTGCTCTCATGTTATTTATTAATGACATTGCCAACCACATCACCTGTGTCCTTGTTAGGTGCAGCCGGTGGTTGTTCTTTGTGACCATTGTTTACTTGAGGTAACTTTGATGGTCCAACTGTACTGTTTGTAGTGGGTTCCAAATCACCCACCATGTTAGGTACAAGCATCTCCTGATGCTTGTTCATGGCCATTTGTCATATCATAAGGTAACTGTCGCCACCTTCCTCAAGAGTGAACAGTTGTTCGTTCTTCCTTCGAACTTGATTAAGTTTGAAATCAAGCACTATGCTGTGCTTATGCATGAATGTAGTGCCCAATATGGCGTCGTATCTATTGATGTTAATGACATTGAAGTAAGGTTTCCTTCAACCTTTCTAGCATCTCTCCTGATGCTATATTTGGTGGTAGGCCTACCTCACTGAGTAGGCCCATTACTGCCATTGCTTGAGAGTCCAAAGACTCTCCAATTGACATTCACATTCTCCACTTGGCATTGGCTCATCCAGCGCCTTGCCCTTCTCATGTCGTCTACGATGACGTGTATCACTTGATAGCCCAGAAGTGTCTGGGCTGGGTATTGTTGATGGTATACCAGGTATGGTTGCTGGTAGTTCCTCAGATTGCCATTTGCAATCTGAATGACGGTGTCGCGAATGCAAGCTCTTTCCGGTAGTGGAGGATTATCCTCCATCACTCGGTAAGGATGTGAGCCTACCTTGGGCTTCCCTCAGTTCTACTAGGAACGAACATTGAGGGGTGATGCTCCTTCTAGAGGTTCTGCTTAATGCCTCTGTTTTGACCTCAATTCCTGCAGCTGTTGGCTGCAGTGTAACATTGACGAGATCATCAGCTACCTCTCATATAGACACTGTTTCTGTCATCAGTGTCAAATGGTCCAAGTCTTCTTGTCCTGTCAATGTGCCAGCAACTTTGCTGGCACTCCTCAGTACTCTCGTTGTCGACATGGCAGGCGTTCGCCAGTTCGTCGACTCAGCACCTATAGGCCCTGGATTATCCGGGGCCACTGTAGCTGTCATTTCCTTTAAAGGCTTCTTCTTTGTCTTGCTGCCAGATTTGGCAGCGGTTACCACATGTGTTGACATGTGGCTGTTGGTATCAAACTTTGTTGCCTAGTGGGTAGTGTAGTAGTCTGGGCTAGGTCCCAGGCTAAGAGTGTTGGACACTTGAAAAAGTGTAGTGCTGTTGAGTGGGGGGTGTTGAACTAAGACCTCACATGGTACAAGTGTGACCGACTTCTATAGCACATGGATGAGGTACATGTAAAACTGTAGCTACAAATAAACATTGCTGGTTATATACTGGCAGCTTCTGTAATCAACAAGGACATACTGCCCATATTGGACAGCACCCCTATAGGTATAGTGCATACTCCTAAGTGATTCTATGCTCTGTGCAGCACACATTATGCAATCTATGAATTTAGTAGCATAATATATGAAACGACCAGTAGATCTTCAGTGCTAGTGTTGCTAATTGTTCAGCTCAGAGCCAGCAAGCTAGTGAGCTGAGCCAAATAATTAGCTATAACATGGGCTAGTGGGCCAGTGCTTCGCATGGCAGGTCTGAGTTCTCCACGTAATTGTCAACTGGCTGTAGATTGCACAGATTGCAGTGTTCAGATGCTGCTGCTGTAGTGGCTGTAGTCTCAGCACACTTTGTCCACTACATAAAGCAACCGCTCCTATTCTATTCATGTGTTGAGCAACTACAAAACAGGAGGTGCCCATCTTTGTGGTCACACTGCTCTAAGTAACAAGTTCCTCCTATGGTAACCTCGACAATGGACACAGCTGCAGGAAAAGTGTGCAGGCATCACGCCCGAATACACTGAGTCTATTTATATCGAATTTAGTCTATTAATATAAGGTGCTGCAGCAGGGATAGAGCGTATGTGTTACATCCATAACTCTGGACAGACTTCTGATCGGAAACCCAACAGGAACTTCGTTCGGTTGTATGTTTATATTGCTGTTTCATTGTTACACTTATTACATCATGTTTGACATCACTCATTAATACCAGTAGCTTAGTTACATTACTACGACCAGTGCTCAGCTACCTGCGTCGGACTTTCTCAAAAACACCGCCTTGGTATTTACTTAGTATAAAGCTTAGCTACTTTCACTTGTATTACTCAGTTCGAATATCGACCAAGTCACACCCCAGTTCTCCTGTTCATCTTAAGTTCCAGTCTTAGGACTTCCCTCGGAACTCCTCTCCCCTCTCTCAGACTTCCGCATTGAAACTCTGTTCTAGTTCATGTCTCTGTCTTGAAGTTAGGACACCAAGCAATCTGAAGGGTGCAACTTCTTACAAGTTGAAGCCAAGTCCTTTTTGTCAATCCATCGGACTTCCGTTCGGAACTCTGATCAGACTCCCAGCCCAGCATGGTACTTAACAGTATATTTGAACTCCCTCTTCAATTGTTTTATCAAACCCACTATTCTAATCATGTCACAAACCCAGGGAGCTCACACTACACAAAACTCCCAATGTGCAGGCACAGTTCCAGAATTGAGTGCAACACGCCAATCAAGCCTTGCACATACACCCTCCCAAACCCTCAGCACTTTCAGATCTTCAACTCACCCCAGTAACATCTTCTGAACAACTGGAGCGGCACCCACATCTATTACCCTGTCTATCAGTGCTCGCATATCAGCATTTGAAAGCCCTCGACCTTCAAACATCCCATTGAGTAATATGCACAAATATCTGGAACATCCAAATTCACCTACATCCCCCCTTGAATATGATGACCGTGATGATGCCCCTCTAGATGACGGACCCCCAGAGGGTCCTCCAGGAGGCAATGACCCAGATGATGGTCCCCCAGGTGGTGATGATGACCCAGGTGAAGATCCAGAATACAACCCCCAAAACCACTCTTCCCTGCCGGGTTCCCTGCCAAGTTCCCCAGACATTGCAGGACAATTTCTGGGAGCAATCCAAAGCTTAGCTACGGCACTACAACATCCCACAGCGACCCCTTGACCAGAAAAGGTCAAAGTCCGCGAACCAGAACCATTCGACCGATCAGACCCGCGCAAACTCTGAAGCTTTTAGTTTCATGCAACCTCCACTTCCACGCCCTTACGCCTTTCCCAACAATGAGAAGAAGATCCTTTTCGTCCTTTCCTATCTCAATGGCTCGGCAATCAGTTGGTTTGAACCTGGTCTTATGGACCCGACCAATTCCGCCCATTGGATGTGGGATTTTGAGGTATTTCTCAATGAACTCGAAGTCAATTTTGGCCCCCACAACCCCATCGGGGATGCCGAAAAGAGTCTCACTGAAATTTCTATGAAGGACAGCTCTCACATAGTCAAGTACAATGTGGAATTTTGGAAGTTAGTCACTAAGGTCGACTGGAACGAGTCCACCCTTACAGCGTGGTACTTCTTCAGTCTCTCGCTTGAACTTCATGTTGAAGTAATGCATGGTGGTAAACCTACAGCTCTTGCCGCTATGCGCTTGAAAGCTCAGGATGCAGATGACATTCATTGGATGCAGAAGGATGAAGCCAATCAGGAAACTTGGAACTCCGGAAACTCCGGGAGCTCTACAAAGAAAGAATCCAAAGGCCACTCCAATTCTCATTCCAATTCCAATTATAATCAATCTGTTTCTAAACCCAACTCATCAGCGAACCACGGCAATTCTTCCTTTTTCGGGAAAAGGTCCGATAGCAAGGACAAACCAAAACCCAATCTTCTGGCTGATAAGCTAGGCAAGAACGGGAAATTAACTAGAAAAGAGCGGGAACACCGCATGAAGGAAGGGTTATGTTTGTATTGTGGAAAATCAGGACACGTTGCTTAAGACTGTTCCAAGTCAATTGCAGCCAAAGCATATGCCGTGTCGGTAGAGTCAAAAGACTCCGCAGATTCAAAAAAATAGTCCGCAACCCCCAGGTAATGTCTTCACAGACTGAGGGTTGCGTTGACCTTGACCATGTAGCAAAATTCATCCAACTCAACACGTCTGCTCTTTCAGACCCTGATTCCCTTTTCATATCCCTCGCAATCCCGAACTCTTTATCTATGCACACTCTTATTGACTCTGGTTCTTCCCATTGTTTCCTAGACTCGTCATTTGTATCTAAAAACAAGATCACAACTACAATGATTTCTCCAATCAGACTCCATCTGTTTGATGGGACTTGCAACTCCATCATTTCGCAGATAGCTGAGCTTCCAATTACTTTTCCATCTGGTGAAGAGTTCACTCTGACATTCTATGTAACATCGCTCAACTCTTCCTGCTCTGCAGTTCTAGGATACAACTGGCTAAGACAATACAATCTGTTGATTGACTGGTCTATAAACCAAATAACTTTCCGTTCTACAGTCCATAGAGGTCCAGCCCCATCGATGTCCTCCGGTGAAGCAACTCCGTTGTGAGAACCATCTATGAAAACCCAGAACTCTCCAGTCGAACCAACCCTGTGCATCCCCGATCAAATTCCTGAACCCCCACACACCTCTAGTCCTCCTTCAATTTCTATGATCAATGCAGCAGCATATGTATGCACTTGTCGACTACCTGGTTCTCATGCCTTCCAACTCTCCCTTTCAAAAGAAGGAACCTTTGCAAAATCCGTGGCCCCGACCGAGACTCCGATTGACCTCTCAGGTATTCCAGAGGATTATCATGAGTTTGCTAATGTCTTCAGTAAGGGCAAAGCAGAAACACTACCCCCACATTGTCCCTCCGATCTCAAGATCGATTTAGAGGAAGGTGGCACACCACCTCCAGGATGCATGTACTCTCTTTCTCCGTCGGAGTTAGAGGCACTCCACATATTTATTGACAAGAATGTCAGGAGTGGCTTCATTAAACCGTCAAACTCTCTGCACGGAGCTCTGATCCTTTTTGTCAAGAAGAAGGATGGGAGTCTATGCCTATGTGTGGACTACCGTGGGCTTAACAAGATCATGAAGAGGGATCGCTATCCGCTTCCCCTAATCTCGGATCTTCTTAATACCCCGCGGAAAGCCCGTTTGTACACCAAAAATCAATCTTTGTCATGCTTATCATCTTGTTCGAGTAGCAGATGGTGAAGAATGGAAGACAACCTTCTGCACTCACTATGGCTTGTTTGAATAGCTTGTAATGCCTTTCGGACTTTCCAACACCCCCACGGTCTTCCAGCGATTTATGAACGACATATTCAGTGACCTCCTTGATGTTTGTGTCATTGTCTACCTTGATGACATACTAATCTACTCCGATGATATGTCTCAGCACAAGAAACATGTCAAGGAAGTCCTATGGAGACTCTGCCAGCATGGTCTATATGCTAACGTGGAAAATGCGAATTTCACAAAGACACCGTGGAATACTTAGGCTTCATTTTAAGCCCGAATGGACTCCTCATGTCCAAGAAGAAGGTTCAAACCATCCTCAATTGGCCAGAACCTTGCAAAGTTAAGGATGTCCTTCCTCGGCTTTGTGAACTTTTACCGCCGATTCATTTTTGGGTACTCCGAGATCACAATACCCCTCACTCACCTTACCCGCAAAAATGTGCCTTGGAATTTTGATAGCAATTGCCGTGCAGCTTTCGAAAAGCTAAAGGAAGAGTTTATGCATGCTCCAGTCCTCACTCACTGGATACCAGATGCTAAAATAATCCTTGAAACAGACACTTTGGATTATGCCTTAGCGGCTATTTTTTCCGTCTATACTCCCAACAGAGAAATTCACCCAGTCGCGTTCCACTCACACTCCTTTAACCCCACGGAACTCAATTATGACACCCATGACAAGGAACTACTCGCAATCTTTGAAGCAATCAAGCATTGGCATCAGTATTTCGAGGGTAGCAGAACTCCGATTGATGTCGTCACCAACCACAAAAATCTGGAGTATTTTGCAACCACTAAATTGCTGACTAGACATCATGCGTGATGGTCAGAGTTCCTCTCACAATTCAATATGGTCATCCGTTTCCATCCCAGGAAATTAGGCACAAAACCCGATGCTTTAACTAGATGATGGGACATCTACTGCAAAGGGGGAAATAGTGACTTCGCCACGGCAAACCCGAGTAATCTCCAACCTATCTTTATCCAAGAAACTCTCTGAGAAGAATCTAGGACCTTATGACATTATTGCACGACCTGGTATGCACTCAGTTACACTACGGCTTCCCGATCATCTCCACACAATTCATCCGGTATTCCATGTCTCCCAGCTGGAACCGGCAACTCTGAACCAAATCCTGAATCAGACCCAACCTCCTCCACCCCTGCTTGAAATCTCTGGTGAAGATGAGTACAAAATTGCAGCCATCCTCAACTCCAAGATTGACAATCGAAGGAGATGCAAGTGTACTATGTCCGTTGGGCAGGGTACGAGGGAACAGATGAGGAAAATTCATAGTTGCTGGCTACTGAACTTGAGCATGCGCAGGAACTCCTATCGGACTTCCATGCTCAATACCCAAGCAAACCCGGTCCTTGACCATTTCATTCACTCACTCACTCATTATGATGCAGAGGAACAATGTTTATATAAAAAATAAAAACACAAAAAAAAATTAATTAAGATGCAACACCTGCAGGACCCAACGGCTCATCAGCCCCCTTGTCCTTCCCCTCGGACTCCTCCTCGTTTTCCTCTGTGGGTTTCTCTTCGCCTTCATCCTTCTCCTCGTCGTCCTCCTTCTCCTCCTCCAGGTTCTCCTTCTTTAACCTTGCTATGAGGTACGCCTCGTACTCCTCCATCTCCTCTGTCAACACCGGCAATTCCTCCCCAATGTCCTCCTCGCCGTCCACATCGATGACATTGTCATCATCAGCGCCTGCCCATCGATCATCCACCATGGCTGTTAATTCCAGGATATCGCCCTGAATCCCCTTCAACACCCTCACAATCTCCCCTAAAGCTTCTACTGTTGGGTTGACCACCACGGGCTTCTCGACCCCCACGAAGCTGGCCCCCTTGCACTTCTGCTTCGTCCTCACACACGCTAGGCAAGACTTGCCACAGGCTGTTCCTTTCACACAATCAACACCATTGATGATGCAGCTAATAGAGATTAGTCTTGGTTAAACAATCATTGGAGATACCACTTACTGTTGACACGCAGAGTCGGCAGGTTCCCCTGCGGCTGCTGCAGGGGTTTCCTCCGCACATTCCTTCCCTTTCTTGGCCTTCTTGGAAGGCCAAGCTTTGCCCTGCAGGTCCTCCACGGCTTTCCGCTTCGCTGCCTTTGCTGCCTGAGCCTTGGCCTTTTCCTCCTCAGCTGCCTTTTTTGCAGCCTCCTCCTCCTCGCGTTTTTTTGCCTCCTCTGCCAGGTGTTTCTCCTCCGTTTCCCTCTCCTCCAACTCTTTGAGTGTAGGCAAGGCAGATCGGACGCGTTCAGCAGACATGGTAGTAATGGTAGTGGTTTGTGGAAAGAAAAAATTTGTTGATCCGTTTATTTCTTGTTTTGGTTAGTCACATGCCTCATGGGCTCGGCCCTAAGGGGGGAATACTGTTACATCCATAACTTCGGACGGACTTCTGATCAGAAACCTGACGGGAACTTCATTCAGCTGTATGTTTCTATTACTGTTTCATTGTTACACTTATTACATCATGTTTGACATCACTCATTAATACCAGTAGCTTAGTTACATTACTACGACCAGTGCTCAGCTATCTGCATTGAACTTTCTCAGAAACACTGCCTCAGTATTTACTTAGTATAAAGCTTAGCTACTTTCACTTGTATTACTCAGTTCGAATATCAACCAAGTCACACCCCAGTTCTCCCGTTCATCTTAAGTTCCAGTCTTAGGACCTCCCTCGGAACTCCTCTCCCCTCTCTCGGACTTCCACATTGGAACTCCGTTCTAGTTCACGCCCCTGTCTTGAAGTTAGGACACCAAGCAATCTGAAGGGTGCAACTTCTTACAAGTTGAAGCCAAGTCCTTTTTGTTAATCCATAAGACTTCCGTTCGGAACTCCGATCGGACTCCCAGCCCAGCACGGTACTTAACAGTATGAGACACTCACCAAGCCCAAACCAAACAGGCCTTGTTCTCAATAAATTGAGAACTCAGAATTAGCTGAGCTACACAGAGCTGCTGCCTAAACCAAGATTTGTACAGAGGATAGGTATTAAAATGCATGTCTATATATGTTTCTTATGTATAGATCTACCATTCTCATTATCTAGAAAGTATATAAGAGCTTGAACAAAGCTTGAATCTAGAGGTCAAAATTGGTGTGGGTCCCACATCATTACATCAGCATTATCATTGATATTAGCAAATTCACAGGTCCTACAAAGAAGTTGCTCCTCATGTAGCTACACAGCTGTAGAAAATAGCCCAGTATTAATTTATGGATATAATCTTACAGTTGGCACTAGTTTTGCTCTTATAAATGGCACCTCCCCTTGTCTGGGGCAGCTTAGCTGCTCTGGAGCTGAGCTGAACTATTATTAGTGGCTCTAATCAGCTCCGGCTCATGGAGCCGAGCCGAGCTTCAGCAACACTAATCTTCACACTATCATCTGTGAATTGTATAGGGGCAAGTCTGATATAAAGATCACACAAATTTAGGAGTGTGCAACCCTTCACATAATCACCATTGAATTTGCTAGGCAATGCAGGCTTTAGGGCATGATATGGGTAACCCCCATGTATATTTTGGGTACCCCTACCCATACCTGTGAACACCATGCCCCTTGCAGATACAGGTGCTGTATTACCACACTAACATGGGGTTTACCATGGGTTTGGGCAGATTTCTCTCAGTTTCTCTACAGAATTATTATATTTGTATATACATTACTACATAATTATACTATTAGTCAGAAATCCCTCCCAGCCATCTGCATTTGGAGTGAGAGAGGTGGCTGTAGTCACAGAGAATAAGAAAAAGAACAGCGTGATACATTGTTGTTGGTGTCTGCTCAGGGAAAAAGGCCAGCTCATCGCACTTGTGCACAGTTGTCACTCTTTGTGACAGCTCGTGATGTATCACGAACACGTCTGGCTTTCAGTACAATGGGACAAATACAAATGCACCTTGAAAATTCTAGTTGCACCGTCAACAACTGCACATTAAACACTGAAGTATGTATTAGAATGAAGAATATCGTACCCTCGATAGTGACAGTGGAGCTTACAACAGAAAGAACCAGAACAAAATCACAACTAAGCATATTCAGACTCACCTTGTATGGCTGATGGCCATAAAATCTAGACAACCATCCAGAGAACCAAAAGTTGACCACCAAAAAACTACCCCCCCATCACCCCAGCATCAAAGCCCCCTGCTTGCCACCATATGCTACCGCTTCTTATAGCAATTCCCCTTGGCAACCCCTCTGCCAACTCTGCATTTCTACCCACTTGATGTCCATCCGCCGTGCGCCACCACTGCCTTGATTGTCCTATAGACCAGGGCAGTCCATGAGATGAGACCGGCTGCCGCCCTACAGGACGGTTGGAATCTTGCTGATTGTGAACATCATCCGACACCTCGAGCATTCTTCATCCAAGGCGAGAGCAGGTGGATAGAAGAGCAGCAGAAGCACCTGTGAAATAAATAGTTAGTGGGAATGGCTTGTCATTTGCATCGAAGTCCTCCATAGAAATGTTGAGGGTTAAGCAATAAATCTTACGTACAGGTTCCTCGTTGTGAGTAGCACACACTGAATCCGCTGACATCTTGCACACTGACTCCGACCACCCAATGGTGAACAACACTCGATTATCGATGATACATGGAAGGCTGAAGGTGTGGTACTTTTAACCTCGTGTTGGAAATGACCAGTAAAACAAAAATAATACACACCTTTCATGGCACTGACTCGAACCTTCATTAACATGAACATCATTCACAAATCTCACTTATATATGGTGGTTTGCCTTATCCTACTTGGAGATAGTACCTACACGAGATATTATCAGCTAGAGGTATCACGGTTCAGCGATGATAAATGTCAAAAACTTGCCTTGAGAGCGGCAGGACATGTATATGATTGTATTTGGTGCCCATGCTACTCCCATCATTCTTGCATATGTCCACCACATTCCCCTCTGAGCCATCATCACCTGTGATTATGTGGTGGTGCGGCAAAGGCTAGTGGAAACAATGTTCATTAGTTTTATATTGAGAGTAACACGTTGGAAACAACACACGAAACGCACAAGCACCCAGCCAAAACACGCTGTACAATTCTATGACACTGTGCTCTTCCCTGCCTTGGGGCGGGTGGAAGTAGAGTAAAGGAGTAGCAGAAAGGATGCCTAGAACAGATGTTGTAAATAGAGAGGTTGACAGGTAGATTATAGACGGACAGGAATTTGACTCGCCCCACCGCTTCGTTCACCATCTAAGGATATAAAATAGCCCTCGGCACCAGTGATGATGTTGAACCAGACCATATCCTTCGGAGTCATGGCCTTGCAAATTTTTGCCGAAGAGCCATGCCAATGTTCGGTTCACCAGTTTTAATAGATTAAGTTGGCGGCTATGTTGATCATGGTACATAAAATGTGATCAAGTGGTCGTGGACATTGCTGATCACAACGATCAAAACCTTCTGTCATTGATGTCATTGGTCAACAACTAATCCAGAACAGGTGATTAGCATGTTCTAATCACAGCAGATCACACCGAAATCATGCAGGAGAGTAGCCAAGAAAAAACATCACATCCTGAAATCAGTGATGCGAGTAATTGATTCGGTTATGTAGACAGGGAGAGAATACAAGAGGCATCCTGAAATCAGAGATGTGTAGAGAGGCAAATGCACCCTGAAATCAGAGATGCAATTGCATGTGTACCATATTAGTGCTATAAAAAGGGGGAAAGGAGAGGAGAATAAGGTTGACAATGAACTGGGTGGGTAGGGAAGAAGGTCTTGGGATTGAGCTATTTGAAGCGGTAGAGTAAAGCTGTATAGAAAAAAAAAAAAATAAGGAAGAGAGAGAGCATGTAGATGCAAACGATCTAAGTGTGCAATTCAGCCAGCTGTCCAGGGTGGGAATACAGGAAGGCTGTGAGAAGAACAGGGTGATGACAGATGTAGATTTGGAAGGCTTCCAAAGACCACTGTCCAATTGCCTGAATCATATCAAGGGGAATCCCAGCTTCAGCCAGTGTGGTTGCACCACCAGCTCGCATGAAATGGCCTCCCACATTCTCTTTGAAGTGGAGGCGAAGGCGACACATGAACCAGGCACGTGTGGGGATTGATCCATCCTTCCGCAGCCACAGTTCTGGTCGGAGTGGGTGCAAGTTGTCCCTGCTTGAGAGATATGCACAGAAGGGGGTCAAAGGGTCATCAGCAGTGTGCATCGCCTGAATAATGACATGGTTCCCTTCAAAGAATCTGTCCCCTTTGTGGCCAGGCAAGAAAAACTCATACGAACTAGTCCCAATGGTAACAGAGTTCCGAAGGATGATTTTTCGGTAGTCCTGTAAGTCTTTGCAGTCTGGCCAGGTTAATTCCCCAAGGTGCAGCAGCCCGTGGAAGCCAGTAAGCAAGATTGAGAAGAACAGCAAGTCATCATGTGAGGTTTGCGGGGAGGTGTACTGAGGGGCAAGCGATCCCAGTTCTGGACGAGTTAAAGGTCGTTTGCGAGTTGTTGTGCAGCCACGTAATTTTTTGCAGCCTTGCAAAGTTCTTGCAACGAGACAGTGATGGCGGATTTCCCAGATCTCAGGGAAGAATGGTTCTAGTTGGTTGGATATTCCAGACAGATAAGAGTCAACAGATTTAGGCTTTAAGTGGTGGCACATGAATACAGTGTAAAAACTAAGGGTGTCAGGTGTTGGTTCAATTGGGAGATTGTGGTTGCGACAGAAGGTTATGTACAAGTTACAGGCTGATAAGTATGCAGCGGCCAAAGATGCATCTATTGAGGCACCAATCGCTACTGCATGTTCTCGTTCAAGCTGTTCCCGGGTCCATGGCACATGTACAGGTTGCCTGGCCTGGGGGGAGATTGTAATCATAATGGTGATTCCCCCAGCATGAATCGAGGGGGTGTGAAAGGTGAGATCCCCAGTAAGGGTCCTTCTCGGAGTGCTGTAGCATTATCGAAGTGAGATAAAGCATCAGCAACAGTGTTGAGTCGACCGGGGATGAAGAAGACTCGAATCTCCATGTTGTGTGCAATAAGCCAATTGACTGCTGGCACCAGGATGGGGTTGTACGCCAGCAACGCATGTAGACTGTTGAACATGCTCACGGTATTCTCATTGTCTGTGGAGATGGCGATACATGACAGACAAGGGGAAACAGCCATGCTTGCATGATGAATGGCTGACAAGATGGCAAGTGCCTCAAAGAAAAAGATAGGGCGCCAAGTTGAAACTGGTATTGCACATTGAAAACCCTCGCAAGACCTGGTACACCAGAAGCCCATTCTGGTTGGGCAGGCATCAGAGAGGTAAGTGATGTCAGCGTTGTTGTTAGACCAGTTCTGTGATGAGAGGATGTGAATCCCATTGGAGCGATCGAGGTGGTCCACAAGCCACCGAAGCTCCTGCATGATGGCGATGTTAACAGTGAGTAATGTGTGCGGCGTGACACCATGACACATCTTGTCATACAAGCTTGAGAGGCCTGGACGAAGTGGTGGGTAGGCATTCAGGGCCCAGTTTACCCAGCCTGCTAGACATTGGAAGTCGCAAAGGGAACGACATTGTCAAGGGTTAGTGAAGGCCCTTATCGTCTGAATCAGTTCAATCCAGGACTCCTGTGACATCGTGATTGTCATTGCATCCACATCAACCTCGAAACCAATAATATTGATACAGATGCTGTGAATTTGCTTGTGCTCTTCATGTGGAATGTGGAGATCGTCGAGCAGGGAGAGAAAGTTAGCCTGCTTTGTGGGGAGCAGCTTCTCGTATGGTTGGTAGAGTGTGAGGTTCTCTGCAAACTCCCAGGAGAAGGAGTCATCGACGTATGCAAAAAGATCCAAGATGAATTCCATGAAGACTGCGATCCAAAGCACGAGGCTGAAGAATGAGAACCAGATCCAACCTGCTCCTCAATTGCCGAAATTGTTGTTATGGTCGACATGGAAGTCATTGTCAATATGAACAATCTGGTGTAGTTGCCACAGGGCATGGACAGGTAGTCGATGGTATGCTTGTGAGACATTGGATTTGAAAAGGATTAGCTGGACGTTCCCGTGTTCCTGTCGAATGTTCAGCAAGGCTGTGCCCAACTGATGCAGGGTATCCAGGTGGACACAGCCTTGGTCGACCAGAATGTACAAATTGGGAGCAAAGTTCCCAGCAGAGTGATCCACAATCAGACAGAGCTTATCTGAATCAGTTTCGGGATGACCCACAGGGGTACACAAGTCATTCCAGGTTTCAGGCATGCAAAAGGTGGTGAGAAACGACCCAATGCAATCTCCTGGTCTCGTTGTTCTTGCATGACGCTAAGATGGCTAACATCAGTGGTCGTCCACTCTGAATTGTCCACAATCTCGGTTCTCCCGCTTCTGACAGTGTTTGCCCATGGCCAGAACCCCTCTCTGAGGCCATGCTCGACAGATTTTACAAATTGTTGATTTGGGTGCATCGTGAGCCGAGCGACAAAGCGGTCAATGTCAATTGGTGTTGTGATGCCGAAAAGATGTGAGTGAGCCTTGATTGTTGTTTGTGCTACCTGATTGTCTCTCTCTGCCTGCGGTGGCTCCAGCACAGGTGAGGCATAGACGCTCGCCAGTGCCATCGATACATGCTCAGGTTCACCAGGCTCCCACATGTAGTCCCGAGCGTACCACGGCCTTCTCCCCCAGTAAACTCCGAGTGGCGAGAACTCACTTCCTCTGCCCTGTTGGGCACTCCCCTGCTGTGTGGGCATTGCTACGGCAGTTGAGACAGATGTGGGCGTAGTTGCAGGTGGAGGCATTGTTTGGGCAACGGGCCTCATTCCACCTCTTACAGGCCTCACGACGTCCACCAGACTTGCCCTTTCCTTTGGTGTTACTAGCACGCCCAGTTGAGGAGGAGGTGCTAGGATGGTTGATCCATTGTAGCTGGAGATCAGCAAAGCTTTCGTACATGGTGAGTTCGAGATCTCGACATTGAGCAACTCTGATCCAGACTGCTCAATCATAGTTGATAATGCGCCCATGGAGCTCGGAGGGGGTGGAGGCAAAGTACCACATGATATGGTTGCCGTACTCCCTGAGCTCACGGTCCCTATGCTTGAAGATGAATGTCATCGCATCGCAGCAGGCGTTGTATGCCATGACCCATTCCCCATGTGTTTGAACGGTCCTGGCTGGTTTCACTGCACCTCTGATGAGTTCGAACCCCTTTCCGATAGGCTCACTCTCCCTTTCATCATGGGCGATGGAGTACATGCCTGACAAGACATGGTCAAGGTCGACAGATTTTCCAGAGAGGAGGTTCATCCACTCTGAGTCAGGGAACTGTGGATAGGAAAGGCTACAGTTGAGCAAGGAACTCTTTGCTCACTTTGGGTCCCTAGCGAAATTCGCGAGAAGAGACTGGGTTTTGTGGAGAGATGGCAAGAGCTGGACCAGGCCACCTTCCTGTAGCCCTTGTGTCCACGGTAAGGCATCGTAATTGAGCCGTGTTTGCCTTTTGTAATCCTCGTCATTGTCCAATGAGTCGACGGGGCTATTGTTGCGGTGTCGCTTAAGCAGTCCAACAACGTCACCTTGGACAGCGGCGGTGATGTCCCTGTCCTCACGCTCCTCATACTCGTCTTTGTCACCTCCAGGCCCTCTCCTGTCGTTATTCTCTCTAGCAGGCTCTTCCTGGTTTGCCACCCCTCATTGGAGTGCTCCATCCCAGAACTTGTCAAAGTTGTCGAGCATTCCGAGATAGGATCCATAACAACCGAGGAGTGTTCCTTCATCGAGACCTTCTGGTAACGCCTCATAGAGCTGGATGGCCGCCTGAGCCTTCGAGACATGCCCAGACCTGTACCGTTGGACAATCTTGACACAAGCATCGACGACCTTCTTTTCGACCCCCTTGGGTTTGCCAACATCTTCTCTCTGTTCCTAGCTGGACTACGTAACACTACCGAGCGAGTTTTCACCATTATGAGACATAGACACCATCGTTAGGTGGAGCTGATGTGGTTTGAAGCGATGTGAATATTTATGATTGTAGTAACACAAATTACAGTCAAGCCAGGCACGAGAACAGTGGGAAGTCAGTTTGAAACAGTTTAGGACATCAGGAAAATCACTTTTGTCCACAGGTTTTCCCAGGGTTAAAGGCTATTTCCCAGGACAT
>QFEU01010313.1:0-21795 GCA_003316345.1 Tricholoma terreum
ACAGTCGCAGTTACATCCAAAAAAGGCAAAAAAACCGGACTGGACCGGACCTTAAAACACTAACTATTCAACCTGTCTGTGAATGTTGTGATGCAATCTGCCCCCTCATCTTTGGGCAGCAGTCCAATGATGTCTATTGTGACTGAGTCCTCATAGTTCTCTGGTATCAGCAGAGGATGGAGCAGTCATTTTGGCTTCCCTGTTGGCCCCTTATTTCATTGATATTCTGGGCATGCTGGTACATATGCCATTTCCAGGCCCTGCCTTATATTGGGCCAATAAAACAACTGGCACTTGGTGAGGAATTGTTGGAGTCCCCCATGTTATCCGAGAGGCAGGCAAAGAGGCAGTGGAGCAGAAGGATTTTTCTGGCAAGTCTCAGTGAAGGTTTCTCCACTGGCAACTAGTAACAAATTTATTATCCTACCTATGAGGAAACTAAATGTTTCCTGTCCCATTAATCCATTGATTGTCATCTGCTATGTTTTCCACTTTATTTCTAAACTGCATAGACATCACAATCAACCCCTCACTTCTAAAATGGAACCCTGCAGAAACCTACCAAATACTTCATTCAATCAGCACACCTTGAGGAGGAGGTTAGGCTTAAGGTCAGACTGAAGCCTGTTGATACTCACTAACCTTTGGAAGTGGACATGCTACTAGATAGTGGTGCTACCAGTTTATTCCTTAATTATAAACTCATTAACAAACATCACTTGACAATGCAGAAACTTGTGGACCCAATGAGGATATTGAGGGAACAGAGAATGAGAGAGAAAGCATCACCAAGGAAGTAACCTTAACATTAATACACCAAGGACATCAGAAAAGAGCAGTGTTTGAAGTGTGCAATCTTGGAAAATCTGACATCATTTTGGAATATCCATGGTTAAAAAGCACAACCCCAAGGTGAACTGGAAATGTGGAAATGTGTGGATGATCCACTGAAATGCCAGCAGGAAATTTAATGCTGAATCTGATACCTACAGCACCCTGGATCAATATATTAGCCAATTTCATTGTTGGGCTTCCAGAAGCAGAGGGCTTAATGCCATATTTATAGTATGTGACTGCTTTACAAAGCAGGTGTATATTATTCTGACTACTGCTGAAACCAGTTCTTTAGGCTTGGCACACCTGTACCAAGATCATGTGTGGAAACTACATGGGTTGCCAAGTTTGATTATTTCAGACTGTGGCCCTTAATTTGCTTCCAACTTTATGGAGCCTAATAGGGTATTAGGAATTGAAACCAAGTTATCTATGGCATATCACCCTCAGACAGAGGGGCAGACAGAGTGAATGGGTCAAGAGTTGGAGCAGTACTTGCAAATGTTTGGATGGAAGCTTTCAAACACCACCACATGGTATGTCTCGATACAGTTACCATCTGCCATCGCCTATTCTTTGGGTAGATTGTGCCTTCATACCCTCTTGATGAACAGCAAGATGACATCGGCCTTGAATTGGATATTCAGAATGTCCTGTATGACATTGACAAAGCCCGGTGTGTTGTCGGCAACTTATTGAAACCGGTGATGGAGGAGATCAATAATGTGAAGAAATTAGCGGTGCATTTACAGGCTTTGATGGAGGAGAGGCTGTATTAGGATAATTAAAATACTTCTTATTCCTTTCATATTCAAACCATCAATGCCTTCCAATCTGGAATCCTTACGTCTAACTGAAACACTTGCAACATATGTGGGACAGATTTCGGTGGTATTGAATCGGGGCCAGTGGACTGGGGCCCTCCCCCCTGGTTGCAATACTGCTAATCTTGATTGTAAAATGCGAGATTCTGGCGAGTCAGGCATCTCTTGCATACAAAAATAAAGGTTATTTCATGTTCCTGACCTATTGATACCTGTCCTGAACTCACACTTTGCAGTCCAGGTATCATGGGATATTGTTGAATATATGACCTTCATTGGTGCCCGACTGATGGGCATCAGTGACACCTTCGAAGCAAGGGTTCGGGAGTGTTATCCCCATACACAGAGCACAATGCAACCTTTTTAACCCAGCCCAGTATCATTCATGACCCCAGTGGGAAGATACTTTGTTGGAATCTCCTCGGGGTTCTACAGTCCAACTGGCAGGTAGGTCGGCAACCTCAGCCAAAATATTTCCTTATTCAATCTGTATTGGTAGAAGCATGTTTGGGAGGCGCTTTTGTTGATTCAGCCTGCATTTCGAGGCACTATTGGAGGTCCAAAAGCTCCGTGGAGAATTAATCCGATGAACTTTAAGGATGCACGGGAATGTGAGCCACACCTGGGCAATATCAATCTTTCACCGGCATGGTTTCAGCAGGCTCATCATGTGAGTAACAGAATAACCTGAGCTGTTTTGATAGTCTGACAACAGCTAGTCCCCAGATCACCTCTTGGAAATATCGGCCCCTTTGAAGCTAGCTAACGTCACCCCTTGCATTTCAAGGTGGATGGCTGATATGATCTAGTTGTCTGCTTTGATGGGAGCCCTGCTTAGCATCATTCATCCAGAGATGTACGATGCAGCTATGCAAGCGTTTTCACACCTTGCTGATCATCCAGAGCTGGTGAAGGAGGGTACAGATGTCCTTGAAGTATTGGGCCGTTGGTCCTTGCCCTTTTCAGGCTTTTCTCTCATCAGCAACCGTTGATAGGGCCACTTGGCGGGTTACGCACCAAAACCACTCCAAACGACACATAGGAGCCCTCACACGCCATATGAATGAACGCGAACGTCTCCGATCCCACTTTCGTGACTCCGAAACGACTTCGAACACCTTCGAACGACTTCGAACTATTTCGCACACATTCGCGACGCTTCGACCACACGCGTTCACCTCGTACCTGCTTCACGGATGTTCGGACGCATCACCCGCACTTTCCACATGTTCCCCCACCTCACCCAACACGTTCTGGAGGCATGCGCACAGGTATATTAGCACCTTGGGAAACAACGAGGTGCTTAGCGAGATTTCGAGATATTACAACAAAGGACAGTCCCTTCGGACATGTTTTACGCTCCGCATTTTGATCAGGAGGTCTCCTTTCTTATCACTTTTATTTGTTTTTGATGTAGATATGTTTCACATAGCCTCATGTTCTGCCTCATGTTTCTCTATTCCCTTTTTGGTACTTTCCTCTAAAAACATATAAAAGCTTGTACCACTTACATACAAAAAACAAGAAATCATCTTCACCTCATATCGTCTGGATTTAAGGAGTTTTACACTCTAAATCTAAACTAGCCTTAGTCCGAAGTTTTGCGAAGTTATCGCGAACCTCTTCGTCCATCGTCACGTCCTCGAAACAATCTTCCACACTTATTCCCGCACTCTCATCGTCACTTCCAGCCTCTCATATTGCGTACCCAGACAGACCGCCCTCGTCAAACATCGCGCGTTATATTTCAAACTTCTTTGAACACCTTCACGCGCGCGTAAACTAACATCGGGGCTTCGAAACTACTTTGCCTTGCCCAAAACCACCTCGAACCTATTTCCGAACTCGTTCACATTCTCGACAGTGTGGGCGGTAGACGTTTAGGCCACCTCGCACCCTTCCTCTGACTTGTGTTATACCGAACCGACATATTAGGTGTTTTTGTTTGGGTTTCCAGGTCGAGCATCATCACCGTAATACCCCATCCCACTGCAATAACTCTGCTAGACCAGAGTCGTATGATTTGTTAGCGACTTTCGACGACTATACCAATGGTGTATTGGAATTTCCTGGCCTTGGTCTGACTCTTGACTACCCCCCGGGATCCCTCGTTGCTCTTTGTGAGAAGGTGATTCAGCATGCTGTTCCAGAGGTGAATGGGAACCATGTTTGTATTGCCCATTATATGAAACATAAAGTGCATGAACGACTGTGAGTCCCTCCTCCAGGCTGGATGATGGTTGGTTTATATAGTTAGTAGGTTTACTGTAGTGATGCTCTTCTCCCCGCATTGGATCTATGACCACCCATTCACATATATCAATATATATATGATACTTCAATATCAAGCACATCAGTCCTAGCTGTTCGTTTGTGGAATGTCGAAGATACCGGAGCAATCTGCCGGGCGGGAAATGACCCGGTCGAAATTGATCGTGAGTCACCGGTTGCATCCACGCTCAGCCTGGTATAGTATCCCACAAAGCGGATGATTCGGATATTCTTGCCCAGGAATTCACAAAAGCAGTCATTGTCTGAGTATCTGGGTAGATACAAAGTGGTGGTAATTGCCTCATTCACCAGGTGACAGATGCCCAGCTCCAAAATGATCACATATTACCAGTTGACAGTATGATACACTGGAATGATATCCCAGTTCTGGCAGTGGGGGTTGTCATTTTGATCCCAATTGTGACTGCCCAATCGGAGGTTATTTGAGTGTTTTCTTTATTGAAGTTGCATCTCTTCAAGGGAGGCGACAGACTTCAACTTGGCAACTGGCTTCTTGGGTCTGACCATGACCGCATTCACTATGTTATTCAAAACAGTAAATGTCTTCAACGTCATGGCTATTACCAGAACATTAATTACAGCAATGATACCATATTCACCACCGTCTAAGCATCATCGACATCTAGTAATGGTGAACCTATAACGAGAACACGAACCAAGTCAGTTCAACATAAGAGAAAACTTGATCATAACAGACCCTTCACGCTCCCTCCCTCTATGAGAGGGAGGGTTCCATACCCTTGAAGTAGATGTCTGTCCACAGATCTTTGAGGAGTCAGGCAAAGTCTGCACCTGAGCCACTTTGGTTTTGGCATCTTTGTCGATTTGTTGGTACGACGAACACTAGTGCGCACCAGGTATGAACCCGGTGATCATAGACAAACCTTGAGTTGCTGCTCTGACGCTAGGCCCCACTCCTTGAAATAATGCTGCAACCCATGGATGGGGTCTTGAGTGCTTCTTATCCTCTGCACCTCCTCACGTGTATGGTAGGTGGTGCCAGGATCAGACATCCTGCAATGACGAGCTCATCAGCTTTAACTCATAATTCAGGGAAGAATAGAACTTACGAATGTCCACCATATCAATAAGTGTCAAACTCGACTAGAAGCGGGCCTCGTGTGCCATTGACAGCCCACTTACGTGTGAACAGAATGGCCTGAAGCATAGCTATAATGTCCATGCCATTGACCTGTAGACCAGGGATCTTGTCTCCACATACAAAGTACACGGTATTGGACGAGCTGTGCTCAGCAGATGTGGCCATGCCGTACTTGTTCTCACAGATGAAATTGGCATGGAGGTCCCCATAGCTTGGGTTGTCAAAGGAAGGATGAGTTATTTGTTTGCCTCAAGAGGTAGGTTGAATGCCTCAAACCCCTGATCCTGGCTACAGGTGCCATCACCGTATAGTGCGAATATTGCAAAATATATTCCGGCGCCAATAGGGACCTGAGCTCTGATGGTGCCATTCCTGCCAAAAAAGGAGGGGGTGAAGATGTGCATGGAGCTACCCTTGCCATGAGACATGCCTACTCGGTGCCCAAGCAGTTCACCAATGACACCCATGGTTCTGCCATGGAGGACGGTGAAGGGATGACAATGATAGGCTGTGATAACACAATCATCTTTCTGGATACCTTGTGCAAGTCCAACTAAACCTGTTGGAACAATAGTACAGAGAAAGTTAAAAGGATGGGGAAGTGAATGACCCATTTGGCACAGCAAATACCCACAGGCAGGGGACATCATGCTGCACATGGTTTTCGTTCAATGGAACCAGGAACATGGAGCTCATTTCTACCAACGCAGAAGCACCAGTTTTGGATGATCATGATCCTGTGTATGTTTTCCCATTCCTACAGTTGTGTGTTTACAGAATTAACCCTGCTGATATAGATGGTGGCGATGTGTGCATGAGGGAGCATGTATGGTAGTTGGCATATGCCAGATGGCACAGTCATAAGCGATCGCACATCACTGGTTGCAAGCACAACGCAGAACGATTTACATTGACATGCCAGTAGGAGTTTCCACAAAACAATAGTAAATGCCCAATGAACGCTGCAACAGATACCCCAGTCGAAAGTGATCATGCTTTGCTGGTTGAAGGTACGATGGATAGCTACAGTTGACGTTCTCAAGCTGGTATGACATCCCGCTTACAGAGTAATTGTCTCAAATATTATTTGCGTGCAGTCAAGGTCGCAGTAATTGCTAAATGAACCTTGCAGACATGCCTCAATGAGCCATGCATTGCCGGTTGAAGTTACGATGGACGGCTGTGATACATTGCCATGCCGGTGTGACATACCACAACCAGATTATCTGTCCCAGATATGTGTTTATGTAGTCACAAATAGTAGTAATTGCCCTATGAACTAGCAGATGACCTGGTCAAAATTGATTATGTGTTACCGGTTGAAAGGATGAATAGCCCAAAACCTGCCCAACAATGGTTGCTGATGCCGTCTGATCAACGTGTACCAGAAAATGCAGTCCGGTCACATGTGCCGGTCAATGCAATGGATGCTCCCAATTTATTTAGGTGTTCTATTTTCTGGCATGTCTATAATATGAGGATCCTCCTACCCTGTTAGCTCCCCCAATAATCTGTCAGTACCTTAATCTATACTGTAAGCATGAGCCGGATGCCTGGTTATGCCCGCACTGACAGCTTGTGCTTGTTGTTATTTGCTTGTCAAACCATATTTAGGGCATGGGCCAATCCAATCATGTAGCAGTAACTTGCTCATCATTGGCCCACCCATCTACATTGCCTATATCTAGCTACATGGGCCCACATTGGCTGGCCCAGCATACTCATGCAAAATACATCATGGGCTGGTCCATAGTATATGGGTCAGAGTTACTATCATATGTGCAATGGAGCATGATCATGATTGGATATTAAAGGCGGAGTTTAAAAGAAATCCTTGTCAGAACCATCACTATCCTTTTCAAAAGATGAACACACTCGCTTTTATCTTTTTTGCCCTCTTCACCATGATCGTGGTGACTTTAAAAATGTTTATTGGCCTATGACTATGAAACAGTGAAAGGGCTTAATGGCAAATGAAGTCAGACATCCAACCAGGTGATGGTATTCCAATTGTAAGAGTACTGATACTCCTACCTGGTGCTTGGTAACATACATGATCACCTGACTGGACCAGGAGTATATATATGCACATTCACATGTAATATCTCTTCATCTTGTACTCTCACAAAATATAACTTGTTTCACTTTACTTCACGGTTACCTTTAGTGTTGGATGTACCTACATCCTTCCACTTTTTTTTAAAGTTGAACGAGCCACCACCCATCTTGCTCCCCCCTTTTACCGCATTTCCTTTACCCTATCTCCATATAATCACCGACCCTGCCACTCTTATCGCAATTGAACCCTGCTTATTGATGTGTCACCTGCATTCCACATCAAGTAAACCTGACACATCCCCAGGTGAGTTGAAGGCATTGCCTTACTACAATATCTGCATGTCATGGCTGTAAACTCCTCCTGGCCCTGATAGCACCTCCCATGTCTTCTACCCACCCATTGAAATGTTCATTAAAGAAGCCCCATTCTTCTCACAGGAAACACAGATGCAAACATTGCTGGGGGATATAACATCCCTGTCAGATACCATATTGCTACATTTTTTCATTCCACCCCTTACCCTAGGAACTCCTAGTCTCTATAACTCTGGAGCTTCCATCATACACCCCACCATCTTCACTGCTTCCTGGTCTGACACCTTCACTGCCCTTGAGCACCACCCATCTTGCCTTGCACCCACTATCCTCATGCGGACTCCTCTGACTCTGACTCTTTACCCTGCCTCACTCTGTCCAACATGCACTCTGTCGACCCCATCATTGCAAATATGCCCTATGCTGCAGCAACAGTTCTTCAATTGTCTACTAGTTAACTACCCCTCTTATCTGCTGGCTCCATCACTATTTTCAACCTCTGCCAATTTGATTATGCATGCAAACACTTCTTTTCTTACAAGGAGATCACTCCAGAAGACCAAGTTGGCCGCATCATTTACTCTTTCAAGTCGGAATTCATACAATCATGGATCGAATCAGATAGCACAAGACTGGTGGATCTCACCTTTGGCGAGTTCATGCTGGAGGTCAAGAGAAAGTGGTTACCTTTGGATTGAAAAGATGAATTAATCCAGGAGCTCATCACCCCTCAGGGTGACCATGAATTTTATGAATGGTCTGTCTCCATTTGTAAGGCTAACAACAAGCTCGAGGCTGCAGATTTCTTGCAGCACATCCTTGCCACACAATTCCATGCACATCTCATTGCACATCTGAACCCTGCACTCCACCTAGCTTACCGTGCATCAAAGAAAGAACTCAATGCTATCATAGACATTGAAGCCTGGATCCACCATATCATCATCCTTGACATCCAGCTCACCACTCACCAGAAGCAAATCAATGCAAGTATGACCAACGCTGCCAAGAACACTGCCAAAGCTCAAAACAGTAATCAGTCAAACAAGGCATACATGTGGTGATCCGGGGCAATGCCCCCAATGTTTATAATTGTTTAATCTACTCGCTATCGTCTTGACTCATGCCTACATAAGCACGAGTCCTAGTACATATCTACGATCTTTTTTACTACTGTCATTGACACACGAAATATACGTTAATCGTGTTTAGTGTCATGTGACCCTCAAGTAGAAGGATCCCCCTGACTCACTACACTTTTTTAAACACTCAAACTCATATAAAAGTTTAAGCTCAACTTCGCCCCATCAGCGAACGTCACAACAACATCAATAGACTTCTCCCGCGACGGGAAGTTTCCCATCGTGATCCGCAAGGAACACAAATCCGTGCATGTACAATTCCACCACACGGACTCTGAAAAATTCCACAAAAGAGTTTTCAATCCTTTTTCTTCCCATTGCTGACCAGGAAAATCAACAACCTTCGCCATGGGTAGGCAAAAAACCCGACAGAACGCCGCAAACAATCACCACCCGAATCCCACCCCTCCCGAAGTGCAAACCAGTGCTTCGAGAACCAGTACCTCGCCTAGGAGAACTATTCAGTCGCTCGAAGCACATACAGTCGCTTCGAGACCAATAGCCTCGACGGCACTCGGCGTTCACAGCCAATGCGCGCCCACCAAGGGCTACGACAGCGACAGTGGATCCAATAGATCTGCATCGCCAACAGGTAGCCACGAAGGTGATAGTCACAGCCCAGATAAAAATCTGGGACAAAGGTTACTATCCCCTCTGGAGGCAATACCTCCAGAACTACCGCCCGTGGATTCACCTGGGCTCAGTCAGGATCATAATGCTCCCCGATTGAACTCTGCCCAGTGGTCTGAAATTCAGGGTTCATTGGCACCCTTGACCCGATGTCCGAGGGTGCCAGAGCAAGGTGACGAGAGGAGAAGAAGGCACTTGAGGAATAACCTCAATTTGGGGAAGAGAACGGAGTAAATGCAATGGAGGATTATTTACAATTCGTCCATGAGATCTGTGAACTCCATTGCCGAGATGCGGCAAATTTTGATTCCGCATCACTGCAGCAACAACTCAAGGAGTTGTTGGACAGCTTCACAAGCAGACATCAGCTGATGTCTGCTCCAATCCCCGTTCCCCTCACCCTCAATTCTCCTCAACCAAGGCAGATGAAAAAAAACCTCCGTAAGAATGTGCCTTCTGAACAACCGGAAGAATCAAATTCTCGACACGGCACACCGTGTCAAGGATCTACTGAGTTACCGAACCCAGTACCTCCCAAAAAGAGGGTACACTACGATGCCATTGATAGGATTGCGTTACAACAATTTTGAGATGGCGAAATCAGTGAAGGAAGGCACACTAATCTCCCTGACCAGGGTATTAGATTCGACAAGGACAGATGCCCTTGGGATAAATACGAGCCTCCATCTCGTGACTCCCACCGCGAGAATAATTCTGATAGACCGCCAAGCAAACCTGCCCAGAGTCATGCAGGTTCGAAGGGCAGCCCAGGAGGTGGCGACTTTGGAGGGGACGACAGCAGTGACAACAACTCGACACCTGATGCATCAAGCATTAAGGATGATGACAAGTCTTCCCCGTCATCGGACGAGGAAGGCGGATCGAGCCGACATTCCAGACGAACGCGGTCTAGAACTTCCAAGTCTTTCTTGTACCGATGAGCTCGCAGCAGCAGTGCCGAGTCGTATCGAGAGAGTGGATCTCAACAGCCTTCAAAATATTCGAAGGCCATGCACACAAAGTTTCACCAACAGATTGACAGGAAGGTCTCTGTTTTACGAGACACTCCCACCATGGGAGGCAAGAACGGACCTTGGGTGCCCAATCCGCCAAAGTACGGCGGATTACAGGACTCCAAGGAATTTGAGAGATGGCTCAGCTCTCTCCTTTGCTGGCTGAAGGTGAACAAGATCTGTGGACCGGAGAACAACTCCGATCGTATTGAGTTCACTGCTATGTTCTTGGAGAACACAGTGATTGTTTGGTTCGAGGACAACGTTGACGGTGCATACCATCAACGCTCATCATGGACTTTCAAGGAAGTCATCACTGGTCTGTATGACCGGTTTGTCCATGATAATGCAACTCACGACATGACCGACAAATTTGGGCACGTTGAATATAATGCTGAAGAAGGTGTTATGAGTTATTACTATAAACTGAAGCGGTATGCTACCAGGATGATTCAGGGGCCTGACGTTTTCATGTTCAAGACGCAACTGGTGGCCAGGCTGCCAGCAAATATAATAGCTTTTATCTTGGATAAAGGCTGTACTGCGGAGACGAGCTCCGTGGATGATATTTTATACTTCGCCCATGAGGCGGAGGAAATTGGGAAAATGACGAGGCGATTTCAAGAGAAAAAGCGCATAATTGATTCGACGAAATTGAAAAGCGCAAATTCTTCGAACAAACCGTCGAAAGAAAGGGATCGCTCTCCGGAGAGAACCCAGGAACGATATCGAGATCGTTCTCATAAGTACGATAAACCAAATTATCGTGACAAGTCCAGACACCACTCTTCAAAGGTGCCAGGAACGGAACATCAAAGCCATGGCGACAAAAGTCGCCCACATAAAGATTGTTGTGACGAACGACACTATTCATCTGGAGGGAAACCCTCCAGACACAATGACCATAAATCAGATGGAAAGGCTGACGAACGCAAGACACCAACTTGCTACAGTTGCGGTGGAGCACATTACTCCACCAATAAGAAATGCCCCAAATATGGGCAACCGAAACCAGCGGCGAAAATGTATGCTGCTCGAGAGGGATCAGTGACAGAGACTGATCATCAGTCGAGCAACGGACACGAGTGGATGACCAGCTCGTGTGATAAAGGACCAGACAATCGGTCTGGTTCTGAGCCCACAGCGCGAGAAAGACTCACCGCAGCATGCAGTGATTCAGAAGGGGATTCCACCTCTGAGTATTCCTCAGCAGTGTCAGACGTCGACCCTGTTGGATCGCAGTACAGCTTGGAAGGCGAACTGTACAGCTACAACTCTGACTATGGTTCGCCGACCAGTGCCCACTCATTCTCAGAGCGCTTTAGTGCCATCTGAGAAAGTCAATTGGACTGCCAATCCGACAGCTGCCCTTCGGCGCAGTCGGTGTCTGACTCGGAAGATTCTGACGACGAGTCAGAATCGTGGAGGGTTTTGACGTTCAGAGAAAGACTAGGTGTCATGGTAGACAACCTATTCAAAGTCAAACCCAAGTTCAAGGGCCCCCCAATTTTGAGGAAGTCCTCAAAGAAGATAGCACATCCTCCTCGTATGGAGAAGGAAAACAGATGCTTCGTCGCGAAGATGATGCTTCACAACCTAGAAGCATATGTGCTCTTGGATTCAGGCTGTACGACTGATTCGATGTCCCCAGAATTCGCGACTTCTGTGAATTTAAAAGTTTATGAACTAGAGGAACCGGTGCCCTTACAACTGGGCACCGTTGGCAGTCGTTCGAAGATCAACTTTGGATTATTTACCGATTTTGAAATTGGCAAAGTGAACGGAAACCACTATTTTGATGTGGTTAACAGCGACAGATACGATGCCATTCTGGGCACCATGTTCATGAGGAAACACGGTATAGTCCTGGATTTCGAACGTGACGAAGTTCGAGTTAAGGCAAAGATCCTCGAGACAATCATTGAGGGCGAGAGCACGTCCCAACAGGTGCATTGGTACGCAATGCGACCTCACCCTCCAAAGGGTGAGTGACTCGACAGCGGCCATGGTGCCGCTGTCAAGAAGAAGAAGGAACCCGACAGACCAGGTCCAAGCTCGACGAAAGTGCAACCTCCATCCGTCCGAAGACGGAAGGTGGAAATGGAGGAAGTGGAGGACGAGGACCGACCCTGACCAGGAGGATTGAAGCTTTCAGACCCTATTCTATTAGGGCCTGAAGAATCAGGGGACATTGCACCTGATAGCGATGAAGAGCTAGACGATCACGAGGAGATTGTCCAGGAATTCACTCGGGACAAGTATCCCGAGGGTCCAAGACTCATCCGTCTTGATGTTGCTCGAGCAACGTATCGCTCAAAGATAGACCTCTCAGACGCCTATGAGCAAGTCCGAGTAGAACCAGAGGACGTCTGGAAAACCACGTTTGCCACGGTTCAGGGCATCTACGAAAGCCTTGTCATGCAACAAGGCGACTCCAATGCACCCTCAACCTTTCAAAGGTTGATGAATATGATATTCCAAGACTATATTGGAGTATTCGTCCATGTATATTTGGACAACATCTTCGTATTCAGCAACAGCATAGAAGAACACCAGACTCATCTGGAGCTCGTGCTGAACAAACTGTGCGAACACTTGCTCTACCTTCACACTGATAAGTGCGAATTATATGCTGAAAAGGTGGAATGCCTCAGTCATATGATTGACGAGCACGGGCTTCACGCTGATAGTGACAAGATGGCCCATATACGAGAGTGGAAGACACCTCGTAATTATCTCGAAGTCCAGCGATTTCTGGGACTCGTACAGTATCTGGCACATTTTCTGCCAGATATCAGTGCATACACTAGTCCGCTATCTGTGATGACTAGGAACGGACAGGCCTCCCTGTGGCGTCCGTTGCATGATCACTGCTTCCAGATGATCAAGGATATCTGCTGCACAACACCTGTGCTGAAACCGATCGAGCCAGAGTCATCTGAGCTGATCTGGGTGATCTGTGATGCTTCAGTCTTTGGGATTGGAGCGATGTACGGACAGGGCCCCGAATGGCAGACTTGCCGCCCTGCAGGTTTCCTGTCCAAGAAGTTTTTGGACGCTCAAAGGAACTACTGGACCTTTGAGCATGAAACCATCGCCATACTAGAAGCCCTCCTCAAATGGGAGGACAAGCTGATCGGTAGACGCATTCACGTTGTTACCGATCACCAGGCATTGGAATTCTTCCAGATGCAACACCGGCTATCGGCGAGGCAGACGCGATGGATGGAATATCTGTCACGTTTCGACTTTGATATTCGATATATCAAAGGAAAATTGAATAAAGTAGCGGACGCTCTGTCGCGCTACTACCAGTTCGACTCTTGGGAAGATGCCCCATTGGTCCAGCACTACATTTTTGCAGATGTAAGATTGGACCCAAACCACGAGGATCTCCCGTGGGACCGGCTCCTCAAGATCAAAAATTGAACAATTGAAACTCGTTCCGCAGCTGCACAGCAGAACAGAGTTGGAGAACAGCTGAAAGCTCTTCGAGAACGTATCAAAGAGCAAGAGACAATCGCAGCCAACATGGCTGTGACCTCCGGTAACATTGCAGCAGACAATTCTGCTCAGGATAATCAGGGAGACAACCCCACAATCTTCGAGTCTCAGGCTAAGGGGCCTGATCTGCATGTCCATATGTCAGAGTGTGAACCTCTGAACGACGATATCCAGGAGGGATATGTCGACGACAGATTGTTCAAAAAGATCTTTGAGAAGCCCGAAGATCACCCTGGATTCCAAATCCGGGACAACTTTGTTTGGATGAAGAACAGAGGTGGTGAGGACGTGCTCTCCGTTCCCAGCTCAACGTCCAAGGGTATGACCTTGCATGGTCATATCATAGAACAAGCCCACTCGATCGTGGGGCATTTCGGTCCACTGAAGACGTCGGAGTATATCCGATGTTGGTACTGGTGGCCTTGACTTCAATACAAAGTCAAGAAGTACTGCAACTCCTGCGAACACTGTATTCAATCGAAGGGAGAATACAGACCACCCAGGGGCAAATTGCACTCCCTGCCCACTCCCATGTGGCCATGGGAGTCCATCAGCATGGACTTTATCAGACCCTTCCCAGAGTCCGACGGCTTTGATTATCTTTGGATAATCATCTGCCGTCTGTCGTCTATGGTCCACCTGGTTTCGGTGAACATGACGACGACAGCCTCCCAACTATCTCCCATATTTGTAAAGAAGATTGTGCGTTTACATGGACTCCCAAGCTCGATCGTGTGCAATCGAGACTCCAAGTTCACGTCCAAGTGGTGGCATGAAATACACAGAATTTTGGACGTCAAGATTCTGATGTCCACCTCGTTCCACCCTCAAACAGATGGAATCACCAAACGCACGAATCGGTCGATTGCTCAGATTCTCCAAGCGTTGGTGGCCTCCAATCAGAAGGATTGGGTGAAGTGCCTCGCTCTGGTGGAGTTCACCATTAACTCCACCATTAATAGGGCAACGGGGATGGCCCTGTTTGAGATTAACTATGGATTCATGCCTCGAATGATGCATGAATTGCCAGCAAGCAAGCGTGTCCCACCAGGAGTGCGTACATTTGCGATGAACGCGCTGCGCAATATGGCAATTGCACATGACAGTATCATCGCTGAGAGGGTGTTTCAACGTCACCACGCCAATAAGCATCGGCGTGGGGAGCCTGACATTAAACAGGGAGAACTGGTCTACCTGTCTACAAAGAACCTGGCGAAGCCCAAAGGCCGCACCAGCAAGCTACTGCCCAAGTACGTAGGGCCTGACAAGGTCCTACGTGCATGCCCAGAAAGCTCCAATTACAAATTGGAGCTCCCAGCAGAACTGAAACGCTGGTGATTGCACCAGTGTTTCCATGTGAGCCTGCTAAGGCCTCACCATGCTAACGACGATGCTCTGTTTCCCAACAGACGTTATCCTGACCCGTATGACTTTGGCGCCCCAGATGACACTGAATGGTTCGTTGAGGAAATCACGGCCCATAGATGGAAGGGCCGTAATATTGAGTTCGAAGTCAAGTGGAGTCTGGGTGACACCACTTGGGAACCCATGTCCAGCTAGAGTTTGAAAGTCCGGTCGGGTCCGGTTCTTTGACCCAAAAATGAACAACTGCAACTGCAACTGGTTGCAGAAATTCAAGATTCTCAGCAACTGCAACTGCAACTGGTTACAACCGGTTACAACCTGTGTTTTTAGGTGCAGAAAATTAACTTCCATGTCCTGGTGTTTTGTACTACAAAAAGAATCAAGTAAAACAACCAAAAGGACAGTAAGTTATGAGTAGAATATTCATTTTGATCATAACTTGCTCATTTCTTGACCGTTTTGGATGTTCCAGGGCTCATTTTGGTCAGGAAACCTACTGTGACATGTGACGCATTAGCAACCGGTTGCAACCGGTCCCACAACCGGTTGTGCGCATCACTCCAAGTCCAGCAACTGCAACTGGAAGTCGGGTTGCTACCAGTTGCAGTTGGGTTGGGTTGCAGTCTTTTTCCAGTTGCTGCAACTGGACCTGCAATCACTATGTCCAGCTGCAATGAGCTTGCAGCTATGGATGCCTACCTGGCCCTCATGGGTGCCAGGGATTGGCAAGATCTGCCTAGACATGCAGCGGGTACTGCGCGCCGCCGGCAATTACCCAATGTTGCAACGAGTGCGTGAGTACATGTGCTACATCAACGAAACCGCACCAGGGGCTAGAAGCCCACTGATGAACCACGTTCTCACCAGCTGGAGACTTCCCAGCTGGCTTCCTGAGGAACAGCAGTCAGCTCGTGGGATACACTGACTCAAGGATCCCCATCGCCTGGAACAACCAGGCCTCACCGACTCTCCCGAACGTTGGGCACAATTCATGCACCGACACCTGTACCAGTGGCAGTCCTCGCCCGGTACCATGATGGACCACAACCAGGTCTCTCTTCCTCCCGTCAGGGGACAGCTCCTGACACGTCAACAAGTTCTCTCTGGGCTCACCCAGAGGCAAAAGTTTGGACTTTACATCAGATTGATGGAGGTCTTTACCCTGCCTGGCCTGTACCGCCAGACACGCGAGAGACTTGGGCTCCATGAGGCTGGAACCTGCCGTCGACTACCCATGTCAAACCTCTCTGACAACACTACCGTCGAGGAAGTCATCAGACACCTCACGGATATGGGAGTCTTGGACCTCGAGGTCCGAGAAGCGCACCATTACGCCGTTGGCTGGCTCACAGCGACGGCCAGTTCCACCTCTACATCCGCTAGGCCAGAAGAGCCAGCCGCTGCCTCAGACATCTTGAACTGTCTGAGGCAAACGCCAAACCGCATTCCAGGGGACGCTCCCCTGATGTCCGAACCTCGCTGGTGGACACCTGCCACCAATGACATTGCCCTTCGTGCACCAATGACATTGCCCTTCGTGCACCACGCCCGAAGAAGAATTGCGACGTTACCACTCCCAGAAGGGGAGCGGCCCCCTACCGTCCAGTGAGACCCCTCACTGAAGGATTCAATTCCTACCTGATCTCCCCTGGATATCTAGGGCAATCGTCGGGATCAATGTACGCGGGCTCCTCCCGCATGGACACCCAACTACCCTCTGTGGCAGGACCGTCTACCACAGTTCCAACCACCATGCACGCGGGCCCCTCCCGCATGGAAAACCCAATACCCGCTGTGGCCAGATCATTGACCACAGCCTCGACTGTTCCACCTCCGCAAGGGAATACTTCCCTTGAGGCCGATACAACGGGTAGATGGGCAAACTTCCCATTCCCCATCAAAGCCTCCTGGGCCCAAAAGAAGGCCCTTAAAACCCAATGTCGGGTTGAAGCTGGTATTCCTCCAAGAGGGTTCGGAGGAGCTGCCCCTGCCAATCGCTTCTGAGCACTCATGCGACCCACGCGATGAAAGAGAGGAGGTGAAGACAGCGAGCACACTGACTCCGTCACCGATTCCTGCGATGACGAACCCGTCGCGGGAGCTGCTCATGGAGGCCCTGGTTCTCTAGAAGGAAATCAGTTGACCGAAACTACCGCACTGGGTAACCCCTCAGTAACTCCCATTTCCCAAGCTCCCTCATTGCCATCGGTCAACGAGGCAGAACCTCCTGTGGAACCGTTCATGCCAGAGCACGAGCAGACCATCTCACCTCCTGCGACCCCGGAGATGGCGCCCATGATGCTAGACAGCGACATGGGTGATCACCCGTTGAACCCCGACGAGTGAACTTATTAGACGATCCAATGATGCGTTAGATCGTCTTGTTTTTATTCAAAATAAAATGCTTCACCATTGGATGAAGCCTGAGGGGGAGGGTGTGGTGATCCGGGGCAATGCCCCCAATGTTTATAATTGTTTAATCTACTCGCTATTGTCTTGACTCACGCCTACATAAGTGCGAGTCCTAGTACATATCTACGATTTTTTTTACTACTGTCATCGACACACGAAATATACGTTAATCGTGTTTAGTGTCGTGTGACCCTCAAGTAGAAGGATCCCCCTGACTCACTACAATACACCCCCACTTCCACTACGTCTACCGCAAATGCCACGACTGCCTTGTCCATGAACACTGCCACTCCCCTCATCAGATTCATTGCCCTTCCCAAGCTCACACAAACAGAGAAAGACCTGCTTGACCTCCATCAAGGTTGTTACAAATGTAGGATTTTCTATGCTGGCCACTACTTGCAAGTGTGCATGAACGAAAGGCCTACCTTGGAGACTTGTAAGAAAGTCACTGCTGCCAGCACTCTTGGTGCCAAAGCCACATACGATACCCATAATGGAACAGTAGTCGCCACTGTTTTCAGTGCTGGCCTGGAAGAAGATTTTGTCAATAAAGAGTTCATCAGCTCCAATGAATTCAACAAGTACGTAGCCCCTTCTTCACTGTCCCCGCTCCCTGAACACCTTTGGTGGGACTGCTGCATTGATGCCCCTCTAACTTGCACACCAACCCCAATTCGAACACTGATCGACCATGGTGCTTGTCCAGTTCTGATATCTGAAGATACCGCCGACCTCTATGGCCTTGTACCCTGCAAACTTTTCAAGCCTCTCACTGTCTCTGCAGCCTTTGTTTGTGGTCAACCAATGCCTCAAGCATTGCAATTATCACATTACTATAGACTGAATGTAATCTCTCCTGACGTCATGTGGAAATCCTGTACACTCAATGCAATCATTTGTCCTAACCTTCAGACAGACCTCATACTGGGCCTCGACTTTCTAGTAAGGAACAAGATTGTTGTCAATGCAGAACTGTGTACAGTAATAGCTAAAGAGTCTGGCTTTGATCTGCTGAACCCCCCTGACCCTGTGAAAGGGTGTAGGCTTGTAACAATCTCCCCTGTGGTAAGACATCAGCGAGATTCACGGCTATTGAGAGAAAGTCACATGAAGGTTTGAAATGTGCAGAAACTGGTACATTGTGAACTGCTCTGGCATTTCAAAAAACATCATATGAAATTTGATATGAAAGCCCACACCATAGGCAACCATAACATCATTGGGTGCATCAAAACACGAATCAAACAGCTTGCAGCTGAATCAAGACTGAAAAAGCTGGATGAGAGATTGAAAAGAAAGCATGCTGACCGCTTCCTGTCAGACATCCCCCATGCCTGAGATCTACCACATGATGTTTATCACCACATAGAAGTCAAACCCGGTGTGGCAATCTCTACCACTCATGCATATTCCTGTCCTCGAAAGTACTGTGAGGGATGGAAAACCCTCATTGATCAACATTATGTGGCTGGCCACATTAGACCATCTTTGTCCCAATACAGTTCTCCCTCATTTATTATCCTGAAAGCAGATGTCACAGTGCTACCTCAATGGGTGAACAATTAGAGGACCCTGAACCATGCCACCATCCCTGACAACTACCCACTTCCCAGGATTGGCGACATCCTCGCAGACTATGCACAAGGGAAAATATGGGGCAAAATTGACATGACCAACTCATTTTTCCAGACCCTCATACACCCCGACCATGTGAAATATACAGCCACACTGACACCGTTCAGCCTGTGGGAATGGGTTGTAATGCCCATGGGCCTCCACAACTCACCAGCAACCCACCAATGTTGCATAACCATGGCACTGAAAGATCTTATTGAATGTATCTGCCATGTATACCTAGATGATATCATTATCTGGTTCCAGACACTGAAAGAACACAAACAGAATGTCGCCCTTGTCCTCAACACCCCACAGAAGGCACAACTTTACTGCTCTGCAAAGAAATTCAGCTTTTTTGCACAGAACTTAATTTCTTGGGACACACCATATCCCAGCGGGGCATTGAGGCAGATAGGAGTAAAGTTAAGCAAATCCTGAACTGGCTGACACCCACTAGCGCAAAAGAAGTCCGATGGTTTTTGGGACTTGTACGTTACATCTCCACATTTCTGCCCACCCTCACAGAACACACTATGTTATTAACCCCCTTGACACACAAGGAATGCAACACCATCTTCCCCAGATGGACTGCAGATCACCACAGCACCTTTGAGGCCATCAAGGCCCTTGTTGTCTTGCAGGACTGCCTGACAACAATCGACCACTGTAACCCTGGCAATAATACCTGTGATGTGAGCCAGAGGTGCACAGGCGCTGTTCTGTCATTCAGTACAAGCTGGGAAACGGCCTATCCTGTTGCCTTTGAAAGTCGCCAACTACGTGGAGCTGAACTGCACTACCCAGTACATGAGCAGGAAATGTTGGCTATTATCCATGACCTCAAAAAGTGGAGAAGTGACATGTTAGGATCACATATCACCATTTACACTGATCACCAGACACTTCAGAACTTCAATGGACAGAAGGAACTGTCAAAACAACAAGCCAGGTGAATGGAGTATATTTCTCAATATGATTGCTCCATCCAGTACATTAACGGAGACAACAGCTGTGTTGTGGATGCCCTGTCCAGACTTCCAGACACTGTCGACAACAAACCGACAATTTTAGCAGGTGTTCTGGAAATCAGATCAGACCCAGGCTTCCTGAAGGACATCAAGGAAGGTTACCACACCAACCCATGGTGCAAAGCACTGGCTGCAGACCTAGCGAGAGGTGTTGTAGACCGGAAGTTAGACATCTCATCATGAAATGGTTTGATCTTTATAGGGTCTCGACTTATCATTCCAAATTGTGGTGAACTTCAGGAAAGCCTTTTCTGCCTCACCCACGATAACCTTGGCCATTTTGGCACAGACAAAACTTATCACACACTGTGAAATGACTTCTACTGGCCCAATATGCACCAAGATTTGTTCAATGTGTACATTCCTTCTTGTATGAAATGCCAACATAACAAAAATCAGATGTCCAAACCAAAGGGGCCCTTGCACCCTCTCGCAATCCCTGACAAATGTTTTGACTCTGTAGTGATCGATTTTGTGGGGCCACTCCTGAAAGATAAAGGATTTGATGTGATCATCACAATGACAGACAGACTGGGAGCAGACATACAGATCACCGCATGCAAGTCCAACCTCACGGCTGAGGAGTTTGCTACCATCTTCTTCGACAAATGGTTCTGTGAAAATGGCTGCCCCAAAGAACTAATCATGGACCATGATAAGCTCTTTGTCTCTCGGTTCTGGAAGGCACTTATGAAACTGTCTTGGCATTAAACACAAAATGACAATGGTGTTCCACCCTCAAACTGATGGTGCTTCAGAATGATTGAACAAGACAATTATCCAGGCACTACATTTTCATGTGAAGAGGAACCAGATGGGCTGAATGAAAGCCTTGCCCAAAGTACACTTTGACATCATGAACACTGTTAATGCCTCAATGGAAGCTACCCCATTTGCGCTGAAATCTGCACACTCACCACATCTCATTTCTCCCCTTGTACATGACATGTCCCCTACAGAGAGGACCTCTGATGGGGAAGACACCACACACACCGTAATGGAACAGCTACAAACTGATCTCATGGGTGCTAAAGACTCCCTCACCACAGCAAAAATTAGTCAGGCCCACTATGCTAACAAAGATAGATTGCCAGAACATGACTTTAAAGTTGGAGATCGCATCCTACTAGCAACAGCACATCGACAATGCAATTATATGCAAAAGAAAGATGGCCGTGTAGCCAAATTTATGCCCAGGTTTGATGGACCATTCGAAATAACATCGGCCTTCCCCAAAACATCGACATATACGCTATGCCTACCTAAGTCCAGCAAAATCCACAAAACTTTCCACCCATTCCTACTTTGACCATGTTTCAAAAATGATGACAAACTATTGCCTTCTCATGCGTTGGAAAGACCAGGACCTATCGTAACAGAGGATGGAGAAACGGAGTACTACATTGACGAAATCATCGATGAATGCACTTGCAGACGTGGAAAACAATACCTTGTACAATGGCTTGGCTACAGTGCTGACTCTGACCTGTGGCTACCCAGGTGAGAACTTATGGACACTAAGGCTTACACACAATGGATGGAAAGGAAAGAGTAAGCAAATTTTCTAAACTATGGGGGAGTGTAAGAGTACTTGTACTTGAGCTAGTGGGCCATTGTTGCACATGGCAGGTCCGAGTTCTCTACTGTATAGGTAAC